>JAOWAY010377625.1:2413-14992 GCA_028565895.1 Goniobranchus geometricus | reverse complement strand
TTTTTTTTAATATTGACACATTCAGCGAATAATGTCTGTATTGAATCGAATTGAAATGGGTGAATAACTCGTAATCAGCTGGCTTACTCGGATTATTTTTGTTAAATAACCCGATTTAAAGAGAGTTTGATTGACTCTGGCCAACCTGAAACAACTGAAACGGCTTGACCTTGACCTCCTTTCACAACGATGTCATCGGATTTCCCCGCCTTGGATCCATCATGGGCGTTGTATGGTGTCTGTTTTGTGTTATCTCTGCCATATGTCTAAGTCTGGCCTTGTCTCAGATAGCATTGGCGCTGTTACATACAGCGAGTTTCTGTGTCTTCCAAAAAAGCCTCAATGAGGCCTACTTCGATTGTCAAGTTCCTCTGCATAATATAATACAGGGACTTGCACATAAAACTTAACCCATGGGGCTCTCAATAGCCCATTTAGTAAAGTCTCATTATTTGATTATTGTCCAAGTTGAACGTCTGTCTGTAATCGTTGAAATGCTTTTACAGTCCGATACTCATTGATCAAGGTTTCCTTTTCATTAAAAAAACCCAAAAAAAAACCCACCACCAACAACAACAACAACAACAAACAAACCCGGTAAGATTTAGAATCTAGATCTACTGAATTAATTGTTCCCCTTTTCTTACTTACATCCATCAGATTTTTATAGATAGATCTATGGTCATATCATCCCATCATTCCGCTATATAAATTCAATCGGAAAAACTAGACATATTAAGCCTATTTCGGGATGTCTCGTTGATACCTGAGAAAATAATTAATATTACAAACCATAAAAGCGCTGACATTAAAATATCGAATCCCAGCGAATACAACTGCATAATAATATCAAGACTAGATTCCATATATCGAGTTATTATGAATAGTTAAGCATATGCTTTCGTATTGAACATGAAGACGCATAGTATGTCACCAAATGAACGCCAAAAAGAGGCCCAAGGGGTTGTCGATAAAACCTGTATTAATGCATGAGTAGTATCTGGGAAAGTTCAGGGCATTACATCGAAACTGAGAATACTAAGGAGTACATAATTAGCCTAGTGAGGTTGGCTGCAGACTGATTTTGAGCAGAGGACCAAGATAGCCAATGTCTGTTTCAGACATTGTACTTTGAAGAATGCGACGGAGTTCATTACTAAATATTTCTAAAAGTTGTATACGGGCGTAAAGCTTGTGCAATGAACAAAGAAGTCAGCAAGAGAATAACTGCTTTTGGAATGAAAGGCTATAAAACAAATATTGAGAGCAAATTGGAAGGATAAATTAAGAAATGAGGAAATACTGAGTGGCTTCTGAACAGTAGAAAACAAAAGCTGCGATATTTTGGACACACACAAGTAAAAAACCAAGCAAAACAACAAAACCTGGCAAAACATCACATGATGGAAGCCAAAGCAGAAAGAAAGGGAGGAAGAGGACGTCTGGCACTGAGGAATGTACAAGATGTGGAAGAATGGGTGAAGACTGGCCATATACTGAGTGCTGTTCCCATGGGAAAGTTGGAAAGGCATGGCCATTACAAGAAAAATATAAAATGATATGATGATGATGATGATGATGATAATGATGATGATGATGAGGCCCCCAATGCACCGACAGTTTGGACATCAAAATGGACAAGAATATTGATGACAACAAACTAAACGACCAGTAAAGAGGATGCCACGACTATTTACGGATAGTGACTTTTTAACACTGGATACCTCGGCTCTCAGGAACTCTGCGTCGATGCCATGAAGTGAGTGATTTATTTGAACTAATCTTGTTCTTTTGTCTGAATATGGTGATTATCCATCGTGACCATCATCATAATTTTTTAATTTAAAATTTTGACCACCGATCTTGTGCATACTTTTCACGATCACTTCCTCTCGTAGGTGCTGTCTCTTGCCGAGTCTCAAGTATACTTTGGCTGTCTAGAACCCTGAATGGATATTCTATATTATCCTTTATCAAATTTGCTATATCAAAATGTCTGTGGTCAAGATATTAACCCTCCAATCCTGAATTTGTAAAGTGTTATATCGATCAAAAAGAAAATCACGCATAGCGCTGACGAAAGGGGGAATCCCCTTACAGGTAGCATTGCCGTATCGAATTACAGGGAGCGGCGTGCTGGCTCGTCGGCTCGCCGAAATAACTAAGCTGCGCTCTCTTAACAGCCGTGATTTAGAAATTTCAACCAAACGTGAACTGATAGTAATTCTCAGTCAAACTGAGTCAAAAATATGTGAAAAAAGGAGGAGAATGAGGAGGAAGAGGAAAGGAGGAGTAAACAGGAGGAAAGGAGGAAGAGATGAAAGAAGAAGAAGAAGAAAAAGAAAACATACAGATAAAGGTGCAATGTCTACATACAATACAGGAAAACAGGCTGAGTCATCTGATTAATTAGAATGCAAGTGCATAACAAGAGGCACAGTCATAAAAAGGTCAATATATTTTCAAAACCACAAAGTTACTTAAAGGGTATTGAATGCTTTATGTGCAATCACTAAGGTGTCCAAGTTTGTGTTGTTCATAACTTTGTCTTGCATTAAATGCAAAAAAAGACAGAAAAATGATAATAATTGTTCATGGGAGGAAATGGGCCAGTAATTCTGAAAATTGTCCATACTAAAGTTTCAATCCATATGTCTTAAAGTTTTTAATGATCGATACCAGATTTTTTTGAGAGGATTGAGTGTCTAGGCGACAACAACTAACAAATGGCCTGAAAAGTTTGAAGTGGGAAAACAAGGTTTAAAGCAAAGTCCGAGAAAAGCTGTTGCCAGTATCACACCTATCCATAAATCTCTTCACTGTCTTCCCCTGGAACAAAAGAATCCAATTTAAAATCACTTGTATCACCTACAAGTGTGAAAATGACAAGGTTACAAATTATCTGAAGTCCCTGATCACCACAATGACTCTACCAAGAAATCTGCATTTGTTATGTTCCACACAACTGATTACGACTGATTAACATGGTCACAAAAACAAAGTTTTGGAAAAGAGCTTTTTCAAATGCTGCCCCGAGTATCTGGAACTCTTTATCTACAAAAACTTGGCATTCCACAACTCTTTCAGCCTTCAAATCCAATCTAAAAATTGAATTTTTCAGACATCGTTTCGATACTTAGATCATTAAAACTGAATTTAAGGGGGGGGGGGGGGTTGGTTCTGTTTACTGAGCACCTATGGGTGGAAGCTTGAGTGCTATATAAATTGATTACTTGGATGTTGATTGTACTGGCACTGTAATAAAGAGCTAATGAGAGGGTTGGAGATACACAACCATATAAAACTATAACAAATGTAAACAAAGGTCAAGACTGGCTGCCCAATGTACCTTATTAGAAGGGAAGAGGGTGGGCTAGAAAGGAAGATTCATATCATAAACATTTAATCAATAAATTTCCTGTGTGACGAATCAAAACCTTTTTTTTGAAATGAGAAATCAATTGGAATAGCATTCATATCTCATGTAACACAGTATATATATTTATATATGTTACTTTTAGCTGCTGTTGTTTAAACAAAAAGCGTGACAAGTTTATCAAAGACCATTATTTCAATTTTTATAAGCAAGATGTAATTATTTGTACTTAAAATGTTTAATAATAAACTTGATTATTTATATTATGTATATAAATATACATACAAAAAGGCAACAAAGCAATCAAATGAGTCACAAAATCACAAACATCTCTGTAATAAAATTTCATTTCGTACAAAATACAGGCTTCAAGTATATCATTATATATAATGTATATGTAGGTGTATATTTATAAATTTGTAATTCATATCATGTATTCAAAACTGTCAGATCAAAGAAAAAATATATTTGCTATCAGCATCCCAACATTAAAAATTCTATCTAGTCACCACAAAGATTTTGTTGGTTTAACGTTTCTGTTGAACATTAAAGGTCATTGCTACGACAGTGCTATTTTGACATGTATATTTGCAGCCACACATGAGCCATAAGGTATAGCACAACTCGATGACTCACCCATTCACAGTATACTGTTACCAGGCCAACCTGTCTTAGAACTGTTCTCATAATGCTGAGCATCAAGCAAGAAAGTAATTAAATTGCCAACTTTAAAGTCTTAGGTATGACGTGACCAGGAATAAAAACCAGTGACCTTTCATTCTGCCTTGGACTCTACAACTAGGCTATCAGATGGGTGTTCCAGAAGTTTAAGGGGATGAAGACAAAAAGATTCACAATGAAGCCGGGAAGTTAAAAAATTCTGTGCAAAGATTACGTTTTCAGAGATGAACTGATAACCGATACCTTAAATAAGGACTTTATAAAAAGATAGGAATGAAGCTTTCTTTGTGCGGCTTCAACTTCAAGATGAAGACTAAGAAATGGAATGTGATTTGGCAAAGTTTTTTTTAACACAATATTTATTGCCAGCATTAGTCTTGAGACTAAATAAAATTGAACAGTTTATTGTTCCTTCAAACTATGCAACACATAGAAATGTGGAAAAGGACTTCTCTCTATTTGATAAAGATGAAAGTGGATCACGTCTTTTCTCCTCTGAATCCTCTCTCTCTCTCTCTTTTGCATGCAATACAATATATTTTTTCATGAAATATATCAATGTTGATATTTTTCAATATTGCAAAATTGTTGCCGATAAGTTGCCTCCATATATCGATGTATTTCGATATATAAAGAGTTTCATCAATTTCCAAAACTTTCTTGCTTGCCATGTGAGAGAGTGATGTTTCAGACATAAGAATTAAGCCTTGGCCTTTTTTAGAACTGGCGAGTTATATGCCGATATAATTCTGAGAATCTGAATAGTTTCAGCAAAGGTGTAAAGAAAACAAGACCATTTTTCTGTGCCATCCCATGTAGTTTCAATTTTCTTTGGAGTCGGCTTATTCATGAAAATTCGTTAAATTCGTTTTGAGTGGAATATCAAATTACCAATATTTTTCAGGCTGCTTCAATGTGATATCATTTCGATATGATATGCCCATCACTATCCCTGACCAGTGAAGAAGAATATATGGGTTTGTTTTTTTCCTAACTCTGAGGTTTGACCAGTGCAGTTATCTGTATTCATCCTCAAAATACCAATATATAAAAATGTAAATAAATAATAGGGCATCAAAGTATTTTTAGACAACTGATAAGCTTATGAGTAAAATCATAGAGGAAAAATATCACTCTTTACCCACACCCTGAGCATTCACAGCAAATACTTCAAACAGGTACTGTACAAAGATTACGCTACAAGGATCTGTCCAAACATTATGATATCTCTTCAAGTGTGTAATATCCCCCAAAAAGCCCCAAAACCCAGAACCATTATAAAAAGGCTTGATATTATAATCAAAAGACCAGCATTATTCATATCATTCTGAGAATGTTCTTCCTCACAAAAATTAGGCCATGTCAAAATTTACCTATATGCCGGAAGTTTAATATTCTAGGGCTTTTGATCCCTTCATTAATAAGTTATCCACCTTCACTTTGGTTCTGAGTTGTTTTGGTTTGTATTTAAACAACACCCTGAAGATATAGAAATGTGTCAGGAATACTTTTTTTAATGAAATTCTTTCAAAAAGCCCACAACTTGAAAGTGACATCCACTTGACCCAAGGGATGCCTTCTAAAATATGTCAGAACAAAGACACAGCTAATTAAAACATATAAATGCTACTTGAATGATTGATTGATCGATTGTGAATAATGCAGAGAACATCCCAAGGGGATGATCTCAGAGCTTTTTCCTGATTACTATCTCATTACAGTCTCCCTTCCAACTGTTTAAAAAAAAGTTAAAATATCTATAATGAGTGAGAGTTCTCACACTTTATCATAAAATTGGATGGCTTAAAAAAAAAAGAAAGAAAAAAAAAAGATGTTGGCTTCTACATCTCGAAAGATGTCACACAAATGTCTGTTATTGTAAAAGTTGTTTCTTATGTAAGCCATTTGTGCACACGCCAACAACAACAGTTTATTGTCAAAGTGGCACCAAATGAAGGACACAATGGCAAGGGTTCTTTTTTAAGTAAAAAGCAAGGAAATAAAAATGTGTCGTACATACAGTGCAGTATTGGAGAGAAAGAACTTTGACATATGTATAAATAATAAAAACATTCAACTCTTGTTGAAACTTGTGTTAATTAATAGTGGGAGACAAATGAGAGCAATACAATGTGTCGGGGGAAAGAGAGGAGTAGTATAAAATTGAATTAGAAAGAAGAAGGGGGAAAGAGAGATCGAGAAGAAATGTTTTTATTTTAGTGGAAGACATAAAAGTAGCTTGCCTTGTCTTCAATCAGGACCCAAAGGAAAAGGCAAACAGCATATGGACAAAAAATACAAAGAGGAAAATAAATCCATTCATTTTTTTTTTTACAAGCTGCCACTCTAGAGAAAAGAATTCATTATACAAAGTCTTAATAAGCCCATAAAAATATCTTAAAAGTAGTGAACGTATTTACTGGGAACAGTATAACATGAGATATAATTTTGTAAAAATAAAAGCAATGTGTTATGGGTTTTTTGTTCTGTACAATTATAGAATAATAATAAATAATAAATGTCAAGAAATTTCAATCATGAATAAGACACATCCAAAGTCATGTTTGGTTTTCCTTTTTGCAATATGACACATCTTATGGAAAAAAAATATTTAGGTACGTTAAAATCCTGACTTTTTTTAGCTTCATAAACCTTTGAAGATCTTGATTTCTCATGTAATTCAAAGGCAAGTGGTGATGTAATTTTACCAGCAACTCTCCCCCCATTTCCCATCCCTACTATTAATCAATGTGAAAGCTGGTAAAACAAATACAAGGAGCAGTCAAAAAGTAATGCAAGTGAATGTGCAGCTGGAAAAAAATTTGACGTGACATGTATCATACCTCAAGTTGAAGCTATGGATCTTAGGAATAAGGTCCTCTTCCTCAATAAAGTCTCCACTTTATTCATTCATTGCCATCCACGTTTTAGTAAGCTCACCTATACCAGCTTTGTAAAAGGTGACAGGTTGCTGCTTTAGCCACCTTCAAAATTTTATGCTTTCCTCAAGGAGCCTTAAAGGGGAAAGTATAAAGATAATTCATGATGAATCCATGTTTCATCGCCCTGCCACTCTTTTCCTCTCTCTCACCTTAATTACACCACCTCCCCTCTCTAGAGTTGTTATTTACATTCCTTGGGCATACCACCTTTACTGAACCAGTGGTTAGGACCCTTCGGGTGTCATGAGGGGGAAAAAAGTCTTTTTAATTACTGTTTGTGGTGATGTCAGCTTCCAATTATGTGAATCAACATTTTATGACTTCAAATTCGAACTTAGATTTAAGAGAAATTTGAATAATTGGTATTCGTCTTAGGAGGTTTCCACTGTATTATCCATTATTCTTTTTTGAACTACAATTACATTATAATTTTGGTGTTTGATATCATATTCAATACGGAAAAAAGAAACCCTTGTGTTTGTTTTTTTATCTTTAAAAGAATTTTAAAACAATTTTATACACTTAAAATGCATACCTTTAGTATACAATGAGGCTTATTGCATAGAGAAATATCTCCCACTGAAGACAAAGTGAAAACATATAAGAGCACAAGATTAAACTAATGCAACTACCGGTACAGAAGTTTTTCATCAAAAATTGAAAGATTTGGGGAGAAAATTGGGAACGTGGGGCTGGACCTGAAACTTAAGTCACCCGCATGCTTGGGAGGTCTGTGGTTATGGTGCATGAAGATGCCTTCAGGATTCATTTCATTTCCTTTAGAGTTTTTTCTTCTTTTCTGTAGCTGGTAAAGCAAAGCAGACATACATGGCCGATTTACACAACCAAAGATAGAGTTAAAAGTCAATTTTCTTCAAGTAAAATCTTGTGGCTTTGATATCAAATCAACCCTCTTAAGATGATTTAGTAGTTTTGAGAAAGCAAAATCTAGCCTGCAGTCAATTAACTTTTTTAAAAACAGAATAAAAACAATGGGGATTTGAAGAAATTGTTTGTGTGTAAGCAATTCTCCTTATATTTTCCTTTTCATAATATCAACATACCCAGTATAATATAAATGTCACTGATAAAAACCTGTGTCTTGGCTTTACTTTGTCAAGCTCTTTGGGCCGCTTTGTGCTTAAATTTGAATTATTAGTATATGTTAGGAATGGATTTTTAAAAAATTCAAATAAAGGGGAAATGTAAAAGAAGAAGAAATAAATAAGGGAAGATGACTCAAGGGATCAGAGAAGAATTCAGTGGAAAGATGGCACCTTGCAGAGCAGGGTGACAATATAGTAGAATTCTTCCCTCAAGGGGCCAAAATCCAAATATCAATATAAAATGACATTCCATCTCACAAAATCAATAATGTTTGGTCATGCTTCCATTACTGCCACTTCCTCCAATTTCCATTTTGTTTTCATGGAAAGGAAAAGGAATTTGAAAGAAGGCGTTCTCATCACACTGAGCTTAAAACACATACTTGACAAACACGGCAAGGGTAAAACCACTGAACCCCAAAACACACACCTTGTACACACACTCTTTATAAAAACTGACAGCTGAGGTAACTGCCAGCAATGGTATTCACAAACAGACATACTTCTGATTTATCTGTTTATTGAGCAATAAAGATAAAGGATAAGGTTTACAGCTCAAGTCCCTAAACAAATGCAGGTTCTGTAGACACACCTTGCATATCCCCTCAGCAACCATTAGCAGTCTGACATCTTCTCAACGCCTTTTGAGTAAATACAGTGGAGCATCTCTCGTTTTGGAACTGCCATCTGTCTTTCCACAGACTGATCAATATGATTTGTTCAAATCAATATTGGTAAATTCATCTGCCCTTTTTGTTTTGATAAGGATGAAAAAAATCTTAATCTCTTTCAAGTGATGGGGAAGCATGTTGCATGAAGAAATATATGTTAGCAAGCAAAGGGAACTCAAAACAGAAAATTACTACAAAACAGGATCCTTATCCTTCCCACATTTACACATGATGGAACGGCTTGAAATGGCAGAAAGGAAACACGGCCAAACTCAGTAAAACATAAAAACGTACAAACTGTGTCAAGAGATTTATGAGGCAAAATCAATCACATGAATATGGAAATCAAACAAATCCATCCCTCCATCACAGTTTGAGATTTCAGTCATTTCTTTCACAAAATATCAAAAGTTTCATCAGATTTCCACACACTAAAATTCATTTCATTTGCCTCTTGAACATTACATTCTCCCTTTTCATTTTCTTTAAATGATGCTTATCTTCCTCAAATGCAATGTAATATTTCATCTTGATTCATTTACTGAAATGAACCATGCACATGTGCAGTAAAGTACTGCAATCTTAGGCAACTGAGAAAAGTTTTAAAGACAAATGTACAAGGCTCTTGGTAGGCCCCAAACACACAACCTTCGCATGCCATTATGATTATATGACCAATGAACTCAAAAGTGCATTGAAAAAAAAAAAAGGTGATAAAGCCACTGAAATCTGCACGTATAACATGTATATACAATCATATAAAATAGCATTTTTAAAAAAGGATGAATAAAAGACTTGGCATATTTTGAGCTTAGAATAAGATGATCCCATTGTTTTGTTCTACATTGAGGAGCAAAAGGTGATTGTGCAATCATTCATTCATTAATTCATACTCGACAAATCAAAGTGCATTTCTTTAAAGGAATTCACTTAAGGAGAGAGCATTTCAGCTACACACAAGCACATACATCCATGTGTCTCAATGCATTTCAGCCCAGTAGGTGCTGGCTTTTCCAGGAGTTGACCAATCTGTCCAAGATTATCCTAGTCTCATAAACAGAAAGAAAGCTTGAAAGGAAACATGAATGGACACATTCAACCAGATCCCAAAAGTGAGAGGATTGAGCCCCAATTCTTTGTTCAAGAGTTCCTGCCAATATCATGAGGTTGGCAGACCAACTTCTGACCAAAGGAGAGTGACATGACCACCAACATAACTTTCATAAAGCATAGCAACAGAAAACTTTGTGAAGTAATGTTAAGGAAGATGAAAAAGGAAATGACAAGAAAGCTTTACTCCACAAGGACTCACTAATTACATCCCCAGTGGGGCACTCATGAAAATATAAATTGCACAAAAATGATCAAATAGATACCTTTGGAGGCATTAATTATTCATCTTCATGTCACAAATGAATGTGGAAGCTTAAAATTTTAGGAGGAAAAAATGTTCAAATTCAAAATAAAAACCAACTATACTAAAGAAAGAGAGAATGGGAACAATTATATTTTCACACAACATCCACAATGAAAATAAGAAAAGCCTCACAAGAAAACCACTTCACTTGCTACAGATTGTCTGAAATGAAAATTTTACACAGAACTGATCGCTCAAGATCCCATCTCCGGGAAAATAAGAAAAGAGGGATAGGGGCCGAGTGTGAGAAGGGATAGTGGTGATATATAGTAGTAGTAGTAATAATAATAATAATAATAATAATTATATAATGAGATGCAAATTGTTTTAAATGGCTCTCTGGAAAATGAACAGAGTCAATGCCATTCATTATCATTGCATTAAAATTCAATAGACAACAAGCCCTTAAAATCTTGGAGGTGTAGACAGAGGTCAATTTAACTAAGCCTAAGGAACGAATAGTGTTTTAAGTTTACCTGTAACCATCCTTGGTCCATTCCCTTTCAAACTGCCAATTACACAACATATCGACGGTGACAGTCGCAAACCGTGTAAGTCCGAAAAATTATCAAGTTCTAATTTTGTCTCAACATTTACATTGAAACGCCTCCCGCATGCTTGCACATCGTGGTAATCCATGTTTTTACTTTTTCCCGCCAAAAACTACGAATTGGAACACTGGTGCAAACCATGTATTTCCGTTTTATAGCATGAATGACATTCGCAAGCCGTGTATCTCTGAATCACAGAACTGCTGTCTTGTTTCGAAGCACTTTTGACGAAAAACTTGTATTTCTAGGTAAGTTGAAGTACTTTCCATTATGGTTTTTTTTACATTATAATGCACTTTTATCTCTTTTTGCATCAGTAGTTAACTGGTTATTGTTGTTTAGCTATTTAAGAACTATTCAGTATGTTTGATAAGTTCATTCGACTTACACGGCGTGCGCGCCATTATGAAGGAGGTTCTAATGCACAGTGGCTAACGACGGAAACTATTAGCTTAGATCTAAGACATACACGTTATGCGCATGGATTGAAACTCTCTTTTTTATTGCATTTCTTGAGACTTTATCATTTTATAGCCTAAAGGTGTGTAAATAAATCAGTTTTCATCATCATAAAAGTATCATAATTTGATTTAGATTATACATCTGAACAAATAAACATTAATTTGTGTTTTAGAAAATAGTGTTCAATTATTATTTGTTTTTATACATATCTTGTGAATTTAACCATGCTTCTTTGATCATTAAACTTCTGTTTCATTCTGAACTGCGGCTATTTTCCAATAACTTTCTCAATAATACCAGTCAATTTTAGGATATTATGTCTGGTTTTGCATCAAAACAGGTTTTGGATGTATCGGGTTTTGCACTTGAGTTCAATTTTAAATGCAAATTATTAAATAATTATGTCGCCTAGATTTTTTATTAATACGCACAGGATTTATACAGGCATCAACAAATGCACATGTGCAATATCACATTGATAGGGTTCTTTTTATAACTTAGAGAGAAAAAGTCGATTTTCTCAATTTGACGTTTTTGGATAAGCGGTTTTTGCTTCTCAGCCCTTCATATATATATATTTTTAAAAATAATATCAAGAGGATGTTAAAATAATTTCATTTTTAATTCTTAGCTACGTGTCTTTAACATTCTTCATTACGATAAAACCATTATAATAAAATAATAATAAATTCTTGGTTTCCTTCCCCTTACAGACATACGCAATGGATCCAAACAGCCGAGCCATGAAAATTTTGATGATGAGTAGAAAAATGACTGCCAATGTAAGTAGTCAAAAAACGCAATTGACAAAAGAATTTTGCCATGATTATGAAAGGTTTGAAAAAGAAAATGACTCTTCCATCAATGACATCTCAATGGATGACTTATTACCAGATGCGTCCTTGAATTTAGCAGACATATCGATAGATTTCGGCACTCCTAACAATGGGACATATTTCGAAAATCTCCCTTTATCCGATACAGCCATCAACACCATGGTAGAAGAAGTGGACAGGCCAGTCTATGCTGAGCTGGTACCATGTCAGAACCACTATCAACCAGATGGGGACCGTAACCATGAGATGGTGTCCACACCAAGCCAGGACCAACCAGATGGGGACTGTAACCATGAGATGGTGTCCACACCTAGCCAGCACCAACCAGTGGTGTCCACACCCAGCCAGCACCAACCAGTGGTGTCCACACCCAGCCAGCACCAACCAGTGGTGTCCACACCCAGCCAGCACCAACCAGATGGGGACTGTAACCATGAGATGGTGTCCACACCCAGCCAGCACCAACCAGATGGGGACTGTAACCATGAGATGGTGTCCACACCTAGCCAGCACCAACCAGTGGTGTCCACACCCAGC
>JAOWAY010377624.1:0-21665 GCA_028565895.1 Goniobranchus geometricus | reverse complement strand
GTAGTTTCCCTTGAGTCAGGGGCCGATTATATGACATGGGGTCTCGAGCGTCGCCGATCACCGGTTCTCGCCATTTTTGTTTCAAATGTCAACACGAAAACGTCAAGATGGCAAAATTTTCAGTGTCCCATACCCGTTTATGGCCCTCAGAGGAGAATGAAATCGATGATAGGTCAAGTTTCGAGGTAGATCTAGGTGAGCCTGGGCCGAGTACCGCTTTCAAAAAAAAGTTTGGGATGGTAAAATTTGTCCTTTTTCAAAAATTCATAACAAAAAAACTAAAAATGCCAAAGCAAAAGTTCTTTTTTTACAGTAAAGTATAATCTTTTACTTTTTTTCCTGGATTTTTATTACCCTGGCTTAGAAAATATGGTTTGGGGGATTATTTTAAAATCGTCAAAAAACGCCGGTAGCGAACGGCTTGGCGAGGTCAAAATGCCCGGTAGTGAGTGAGTTAAGAGCGTCACTTGGTCACAACTTCAGGTACACACAACACTTTTACCCTCTGTGTTGCGATTAAGCGGCAATGACTATATTACTTTTTTTTTTAAACATTGGGTACAATTTGATGAGTTTTGAGATATTCACTATATTTCATTTTCCTGATTTGTTATTTTGAGGAAATAAATGGTAATAAAATGTATGGAAAATTCAACTTATATTGTAGCTTGCAAAAAAATATAGCTCTTTTCAGTCAAAACAAAATCCGTCACTTCTTACAAACTTTGTGAGTCTATATTCAGTGACTTTTTTGTGTAGGTACAATTTACCCACCTTTAATAACAACTGAAAACATATTACAGTAAATGTTCATTTCCTTTGATAAAGCTTTTAGCTTGAAATAGTGATGTCAATGCAATCTTATAACTTACAGACTTGACATGAACAAAACTTTGAGCCAGTAAGGAAGAGACAAAATGTTCATGTGCAAGTTTGGCAATTTCAAAATCTTTGGTTGAATTGATTTTATCCATCAGGATCTTATATTGAGATTCAATGACATCAACCTGCGAAGAAGGGAAGAAAAGAGTGTAAACTTTATTTTAAACAGTTAAATCAAAAAACAAATTTCAATCATGATGGTTGAAGAACAATTCTGTTTGCTTACACTGGTCTTTAGGAAGTAAAACAAAAGCAGATCAATGACACAGGCTTGAATTTACAAAATGTGAATAATGGTTTGGACGTAAGATTTTGTTTACAATATAATAGTATCCAACATTTTGTTTGCATTCCATTTACGTAAACTGAGTTAGGCAGAACTACAAAAAAAATTTGCTGACAGACAAAAAAGTCTTGTGTCAACTTATGACCACACTAAAGAGTTCCTCAAGTGGAAGTAAGCTTATTAATCCTCAACCTTTTATCTCAGAAGACTGCCAAAGCCTGTCAACTCATAGAGTTCATTTTCATTGTGGAATCAAGATACCCAACTCTATATTTTTTACCTGAATGTAATATTGTAGGTTGTCAACAAGAAAAGCCATATGGGTTCTAAGTTGCCAGGTTACACTAGCAGCAGGGGAAATGAAAAGTTTCTTGTTAAACATTTGAAGACTCCAGCAGTGCTGAAGATCAAGCTGCGTTTTTCTGACTGCCAGTAAAAATTTAAAAACTCGATTGTACCTGAAAAATGGAGAACAAAGAAGAATTTAAGAAATCCCAAAAGTTTATCAACTTTTTTCAATGGATGATAAATTCGTTTTTTCCTCCACAATCCCTTAAAATTTGTCTACATGTTAAAATCTATCATGCTGCATATTCCCCTTTCTATCTCTCTCTTCCCTTTTCTCAGGCCATAAGAGAAATTGGCCAGAAACATTTGACCAAAGCCGGTCGACGAACACTTGTAAAGCACTTCGAGCTTTTAGTGAATTAAGCACTATATAAAAGCTCTAATCTTCAACAAGCCATATCATCTTCACATTGAAGCTTTGGCCTTGATGGAAGAAGAAGAAGAAAGGGAAAAAGGTATCAAACGTAAGCCTTTGTCTTGACAAGGATACCTCAGGCCAAGAGGCAAACACGGGCACAGACAGCAAGTGAATTACAAGGGTGGAAAAGGTTTTTGGCACCTACCTATCAGTAGGCAGCCATTTTTATAAAAGCAAAGAATCTGTTTTCATAGCAGGGTGATGTAGGTAGATTGGTGCTGTGAAAAGCAGCTCAGCTTTGAGTACACACTAACATGATGATGAATGGTCACAGAAGAAAGAATGAATATCACTTAACACACCCAGACTAAAGCCACGGGACAGAGACAAGAGTTGATGGAGACATTGAGTTGATACCTCTTGTTTCCTGAAATGTTTCATTTTCTGATGACAACAGTCAATTGCTGGGAGATGAAATGTCTTCCCTGAAACATTTTCTTTTCTGGTGACAACAGACGATTGCTGGGATTAAGAATGTCTTCCCTGAAACTTTTTCTTTTCTGGTGACAACAGAAAATTGCTGGTCATTGGAATATCTTCCCTGAAATTTTTTCTCTTCTTGTGACATTCGTCATTCTGACTCTTAACTGTACCCCTTGAAATACAAATAAGGCTGCTATAAGTTATGTGTTTGTGTGGTTTTCAACCTATGAAGAATCAAAATTTGATATAACATAAGACATATTTTGACAGATGTACAAATCTGGACACTTTGAGAATGTAAAAGTAAAAGTGCTTTCTCTTTCTTCAAAACATAGAGGGTTTGAGTTTTTCTTTATGGATGTATGAAACATGTTTTATATATTTTACTTACTTGTTCAATATTGTTGGGGTGAAAAGAATATTAAGTGGCCAGGGCACCGTATATCTTATGCCCAGCATGGTCCAGCCAGTTTGAATATCACGATTTGATGGGGTGGAAGAACTGTCTTGCGTATTTTCTAGAGAAACAAATAAAATTTGAATTAAATTGTGTTGAACAACAGAAAATAATCATAAAAATGAGGATAATATTGACATAGTTAGATCTGATGACATGAAAAAGAGAGAAAAAAAATTCAAGGCCAGGGTGCAGTACAATTTGTTTGAAAAACTTGAGTAAAAAATATTAATTTCAAACGGAACGTCATTGACTTAGTGCAACCCTTCTAGGATAGATTTGATGTAATGGATATTTCTTGTCCTCATTGACACCTCTACCTACCACGCTAGCTACATGTAAAACTTTAGGCCACAGACCTTATCCCTTTTTTTTCTTTTCAATATAATGGCTAATGACTGGAAAATTAAGGTCACAGCTTCAGCAATGAAAAAAATATCAAGGATGAACCATACACAAGGTTTTCAAATTTGATCAGAATGAACGTTATTGATACTTCAACCTAAACACAAATGCTCCTATCCCTTCCACACTTTAAGAGGAATCACAGGGCTGAAAAAGATGGATCTCAAGCAAAAAAAGTGGAACCAACCTACTCTTTTCCAACATCACCAGATTAATGGATAATCACATTCACACTGAAAACACTGTGCATGAAAAGCTAGATTCTTGATATATCTTGCTTTGACAGAACAATTGAATCCCATATTTGACTGAAATAGGTTTGAATTTCGATTCCTGTCAGAATATGTGATCCACATATTGTCTCTTGTGGAGGATGCGTGATTGAAGTTAACAAAATAAATACCTATCAAGCATTAAAAAAAAAAAGGAAAAAGTATCAAATGCATAAGATGTCACTGATTCGTTGGATCAACAATGAAAGTGATTGATAAACTACTTATGACAACGAAGGCTAGCCTGAATTCAAGGAAGAGATAAAGCAGTGATCCAGAAATTGTTTAGCTTTAATACCAAAAGGTCCAAAGAGGTACCATATCGTTGGTGGAAATGCCAAACCGTGTATGTCTTCCAGTCAATATTTAAAAGGAGATTAACACATAATCTACCAATCCGCTCAAAACCCCTTGCTGCCCGTATTACCAATCCGTTCAAATGCCGCTCAACGCAATGCACCTCTTTACAGTACAATTCTTTTCTTACAGTAGTCTCCCTTGCCCACTCAAAGTGAAAGTAGAAACCTATGATGATAGGAAGACACTGCTTTGAACTGCTACAGGTGTCTAGATCATAAAATAGAGCTAGAATGTAAACAATTTATACTCGAACTGCCTGTGCTGTCAAGGATGGCCTCTGAAATATGAAATCTTGATGAGGGCATCTTTGATGTCATGCGAAATTTAATATCAGAAGATGGTTCATCTAATGTTGATTCCGATTCACCATTCAAAGAGGTTTCAGGTTCTGATGTTGAATCTGACTAAAAGTATAATGAAGAGGATACTAGATCTAGATCTCATACCTACCAGGTAACCATTTTTAGGGCTTTAATACAAAAAAACATTATTATTTTTTTGTTAAAGGACATTTTCATTAAACTGCAGGTATTAATCAATATGTTGTGAAAATGTGAAATCAATTGGTTGAAAAATGAATTTCTAACGAATATTTTAGTATGCTGGTCATTTGGCAGTGTCACAGCTGGAAAAATCTTGGTAATGGGGGATGGAGAGTCAATAAAAACTTGGTAGATTAAGTGTTAAAAAAACAATATTATGTCCAACATTTTTACTATAACACCATCCAGATCCAATTCTTAAATGGTCCAACACCTTATTGACCAGACTGTTACTCATTTTAATGCATTATTTTGTTTTTATTTACTCAGGCCCACTTGCACGGTTTGACCTACCCGCAAAT
Source organism: Goniobranchus geometricus (assembly GCA_028565895.1). Classification (NCBI taxonomy): domain Eukaryota; kingdom Metazoa; phylum Mollusca; class Gastropoda; order Nudibranchia; family Chromodorididae; genus Goniobranchus; species Goniobranchus geometricus. The sequence goes on along the minus strand of JAOWAY010377624.1, from coordinate 16,970 downwards.
GGAATATTTTCGGACTTACACGGTCTGGCATTTTCACCGACGATATATTAACGTAAATGTCCGCAACTGACCAATATGACCACACAAGAGTAAAAGAGAATGGCCAATGAATGACTTGTACAAGGTTAAAACGTGGATTATCGGCCATAAGTACAGGATTGCAGAAGATTGATCAGTTTTGGGGATATGTCCGGATTGCTACCATAGCTGGCACAGACTGATCGGGACACGTCATATCATCTGATATAAAGCATTAAGCAATAAGCCAGCCTTTTACAATAATGGGGTCTCTATTTATTTCTCACCTCTTTTTTCACCCTTGTACTAAACTACATTTTTATTATCACCTGTCAAACTTTATTTTGGGAAAGGTCAAACTTTATTTTGGAAAGGTCAAACTTTATTTTGAGAAAAGAATAATCCATCTCAGATTGTTGTGAAATCACAAAGTCAACATGAGAAAATAATAAGAGATTTGGATTTCTTTTATTTTTTTGTCATTCCTCATTGACCCATTATCTATTGATCCGGTTGTGATCAAGCCATCATCCGTCTACATGAAGAGAGATATAAACGAGAGGGGTAAGGGAGGTCCAGATACTGTATGACTGTATGCTCCCTTCTTGAGCAGGTTGAAAGGGACCCAGAGCTCAAGCACAGCTGCATCATAGGGCACCAAATCTCTTAGATCAAAGCATCACTGACCCATTATCAGTGTGATTATTGTCACCTGTGACTTTTTTTTTCATCTGGTAATGATGTGTCAATTTTTATTTCTTTCACAACAAACGTGTTTGATACCACCTGTAAATAAATGCAGCTTAGAAATAGGGGAAAGAGATCCCAAGACTTGAGGGAAGAAAGAATTTACACTTCGTCGTTGATATCACGTACTAGCGTAAGTGACATTTTTGTCGGATTCGAGTTATAATCTCGACTCGAATACATACAGCTATATCTATCTTATCCCAAATTTTAAGATCGATACGAGCATTTACCGCTGAGATACAACATAAAAAGATAATAGCGTATCCATACTTTAGCCCAACCACGACACCACGCACTAGCGTATGACAGATACGCTAGTACGTGATGCTCATCTGCTGCACAAAAAACACAACATGGCACCATGTACAAACGTATTGAACGATACGCTAGTACGTGGTGTTCTTATCACTTTCACCATCAGTGCAGAACTGTGGCGTAAGTTGCATAAGAGTAATTAAAATCATCGAGCTATAGGCTATTTATAGCTCGATGATTATTATCTATTGTCTGCCTCAATAGCGTAGGTAGCAATTTTTGGCGGGAAAAAAACTTTAGTGCTCTGTGATGCCCAGGCTATGAGAGAGTGAAAATAGCCTACAGGGTAATATCACTCATTTGTATGAAGCATCCGAGACAACTTTATTCTTTTTGTTTCCAAATACTGGATCAACAAGGAAGGGAAAGGTAAGTGCTATCATTATTTCTTACCAGCATACGCCTATGATAATAGATGCAGCCCAATGGCGTTGTAAAATAATTCTAAATCTAGATCTATATCTCGCATATGATCGCCACTTTGGGTACCGTATAACTTATACTGATACATTAATGTATTTGCACAATACACAGTCCCACGGACAATTATAATTAATTATCATCTCTTGTATTATAGCCTCCCCCCCACCCCCGTAAGTTGCATAAGAGTAATTCGATGCGATGAAGAACAACGCACTACGGAAGAAGAGGTGCAGGGCGATAATAAAATGATGAGCGAAGCCAGTAGCGATGAAACTGGTGTGTCAGAATATGATTACAATTCAGACAGATATCCTGAATTCAAACCTGGGCTATGTGAAGTACACCGATGTAGGGATGAAGTGTTTGCTGGCTGTACTGAATGCCAAATCTTACTTTGCTTTGAACATTTAAATGAGGACATCATTTCCTGCTCAATGCACGGTAAAAATGTGAAAACGAAAGAAAGTGTACAACAAGATACGCAAGTACATTCAAGAAATGAGATGACAGTCACATTCTTAGCAAGAGAAGACAACGAACCCATGGACCAACACAGTGAAAGGATGCAACTCGTACCTGAACATTACACTGTAGAGGGAAGCAGAAAGGAAGTGATTAGAGAAAAAGTACCACGGGTAAACAAACAGAAGGAAGCAAAACGCAAGAGAAATCGTGGAGAGGAATATATCAGTACCAAAACAAAGAAAACAGTGCCTGCAAAACACATGAAGCCAAGGTGCCCAGGAAATACTTGCGGAAAACAATGTTCAACCATTTCCGATGACCAGAGGCAAGGTATTTTTCAATCTTTCCATGCTCTTGGGGACCTGAGATTGCAACGTGAATTCCTTGTCCGGCATATCCAGCTCTCACAAACAAAAAGAAAAGTAAGTAACAGTATCAAGTCGCGAAGGCAAATCACCAAGAGCTACTGCTTCACTATTAACAGAAACATTGTTACTGTTTGTAAAGTATTTTTCATCAACACACTTGGGATTTCAGAGCAGATGACAAGGACGGCACTAAACAAAGTCAGTTGTACAGGAACAACATTAAAGGACAACAGAGGTGGAAGGCAATCAAAGGCAATGAGAGACAGAGATGAGATGGTGCGTACATTAGTGTCAATGCACATAGATAGATTCCCACGTGTAGAATCGCATTTTTGCAGATCCAGCACCACAAGAGAATACCTAAATCCAGATCTCACTAAACGGAAAATGTACGGCATGTTCCTTCAAGAATGGACACACTCCTCTTCTCCACCAAGTTTTTCTCTATACAAGAAGATTTTCAAAGAAAAAAACATATCGATCCACAGGCCCAAAAAAGACCAATGCTCTCTTTGTATCACTTACCTTCATGGGGATGAGACAGTGAAAGAAAACCTTCAAATCAAATACAAAGCTCATGTAGAAGAAAAACAAAAAGTGAGGAAAATAAAAGAAGAATGCAAGAGAGAAGCCAATGAAGATGATAAAATCCTTTGCGCTAGCTTTGACTTGCAGCAAGTAATATATCTTCCAATTTCTCAAGAGACCGCCATCTTTTATAAAAGGAGACTGGCAAACTACAACTTAACCTTTTACAACATTGGGAATAAGGACTGTCCTGCTTTCTTTGGGATGAAGTGACAAGCAAACGTGGATCGTCAGAAATATGCTGTTCATAGTGCTCTGAAGTTCTATGACGAAAAAGGGATAAAGAAGGCCTACCTGTTTGCCAGTGGGTGTAGTGGTCAAAACAAGAACTCAATTACACCAGCCATGATGTTATACACAGCATGTATCAGTAAAAATTTGGAGGACATTTCTCTTAGGTTCTTCGAAACAAATCATGGACAGAACGAAGGTGACTCTGCACACAGCGCATTAAGCCATGCTGTGAAAACAGCAGGAAATTTGTTTTAACCATCACAACTTGCAACCGTTTTAAGTTTCGCCCGATCAAAGCAGCCATACATCGTTCACCAATTGCAAACTGACAATTTCTTTGATTTTGAGACTTTGTCTAAAGACATTCAAATTCTGGAAGCAAGAAGATGCTCAGAAACGGAAGAAAATTTCAACTGGAACAATATCATGGAGCGAAGAGTTGTGAAAAAGAATAATAACAAGTTATTCTACAAAACAAGCCATCACGATCAGGAATACAAAGTGCTTTCTCTGAAAAGACTGAAAACAAGTGGTATTCATTTTACCCAGTAATGACCTTCAGCTCACTGGCAGTGACAACTGTACCTTTAATGCTGACCAGAAGGCGTTGGGCAAAGATGATTTTCGGGCCATACCAAGCGGGGTCAATGGTGTTGAAGACAGAATGTCTATCATTTGGGAGAAAGGAGTGGTAGGTGGCTTGCATCACGTTTAAGTATTTTTTATTGCAGGGAATGATCTATCGCATGAATTAACTTGAAAAGGCAATTTGTATCTGCTTCATTTGCAGTGGTAAAACAGACCCTGATGAAATAATATGTCATGAAGAATAGGGAGAAAAAAAACCTCAAAACTTTTATCAAGTATTTAACAGTGTTAACTATATTATAGACATTTTCACGTTTTTTTCAGCTGTATCATAGAATTTGTATGTTTTTCCTAAGCAAAGCTTTTTGCTGATGCCTGCCAATATTGAAATGTAAGAAAGCCCTCTTCCACCAAAAATGATGAGAAAACTTTTAACTCTGCCTTAAATAAATTTCATTAAAAGAAAGATAATCTTATTTTATCTCATAATTGTTCGCACAAAAAGTATCAAAAATAGCATTGTATCAAACAACCACCATAATATTTTATTGTCTGTGCTTCCTTTCATTCTCAATGCCATAGCTTAGATAAAGCCAAACTGATAGGCCTCATGAGGTTGTTACCTGACTTCATTGCAGTATGTGGTCACAGTCCTCTTTTTATTTCTGTTTTTTTTATGGTCTCCAGTATTCAGGGAAGATGGATCCTTGTCGATTTGTCGCTGTGACTAGTACAACTGCTGCAAAAGTATTTAATGTCTACCCTAGAAAGGTAAGCTGTTTATGTTGTTTCTGTTCTGCCTTGTAGCTCATTGCCAAAGCCTATGGCTCTTTGTTTTCTTCTTCTTCTTCAAGTAATCTGACTGACTCAGTATAACAGATTATGACTGTAGAAGCGCATTGAAAAAGAATTTGTTTGAAAAATTGTTGTCCCATGCTTTGATCCAAGGGTAATGTGGCAGATGGACTAGTTGAAGGATTCCACATCTCGACGATATCTCCGCAGTCAAGGTGACTGGGGAAGAAGGAATTTAGGTGGCAATCTAGGTTTGACTGTGGTACATCACAATTTTTGCCTTTTGTTTAGTCTAGTGTTAATATTATGGTTGCTGATTTGGCATTCATCAACTGGTATGTCGATTAGATTATTTGCGCCTTAATAGAGGATTGTAGACTTAACTCACTTGAGACAGCCTTTCATCGCTGTGGACGGATCACACATACCTTTTGCCTGAACACCTTTATTGATCAATAGTCCCTACTGAAAGCACGCAGTGCCTGTGTGTCACATCTCCTACACTAACAGAGGCTCTCGTTTACCTTCGCACCGAGTTTAGCAGAAGTACCACTGATACTTTTTAATCTGTGGCCAGTAAGGAAATTCACTCTTGTGACTGAAAATACAGTACACTGGCTTGTGACAACATAAACAATAGTCTTCGTCCAAAAGTAAGAAAGTGAATATGAATAATTTTTTGATCTCTGTTGAAAGTAGTGGTTCAGAACAATATCTAATCAATCGTCTTCAAGCGGACTTCATGCAGACCTTGAAGAAGCACCTACCTGTGGTAGAAGTTCAAGGACTACGTCCCCTTCCAATGTTTCTAGATCTAGAAAGACAAAGCAAGTTTCCACTGCATTTAGATTTAGAGGAATTATAGAAGTATTCTTCACAACAGCAGGTAGTGAAGTAGAATTTTCAGAAGACAGCGATGCAGAACATAAAACTGGTCGAGTTGAAGTCTCAATCTCAGCTTCATTGCAGACCCATGGCGCAGACTTTTTCCTCATGTCATGTCTATACATTGGGTAATATAGTTTGTCTGTAAGCTCACATACAAATGTGATCAGAGGCAAATCCAAACAGCACTAAAAAATTATGAAAAGACACACATTTTCACCTCAGTATGATTTTATTTCAATATGATTTCAATTTCTAAAATTTTTGTTGAAAAAAGAAAAGCATATTATTTTCAAAAATTCACAAAAACAAGTGTATTCAACTCAGATCATTCAGAGTTTTACTGTGAATTATGTTCTATTTGAAAGTGATTGTATGAGAAGCATTTTACAATATCTATGAAAGGAAGGTTTTTATGGGTTTCCATAGTATCTACAAAAATGCCAGTCTTCAGCATTAGAGAGCTAAAAATAGCCCAGTTTCAAGTGACTTAATCCTAGTCCTGTGGTCTTCTACAGGGATCTAGCCTAATTTATGCATAGTTGTAGATGTATTACCTGGAGTGTAATTGTGATCGTTCGTCTGAAGCATGCCATATTCTTTTGTATTTTTTTCTTCTTTGTATCTCAGTATCCATAATCTAAAATGGGCTAAAATTCATTTACACATTTTTCTTTGTTTTTTGGACCACTTTGGTCTAGAGGATTATGAGGTAATTATTACATTTTGGCCCTATGTTTGAGGACATCCAAATAATGACAATTACCACGAAATGGAACCCAATATTAAAACCTTATACATTGCATTGAAATATATATCTCTTTTCCAACTAAAACAGGGAAGAATAGCCGTTGGGTCTGATGCTGATATAGTGATCTGGAATCCAGAAGCACAGCGCACTATCACTGCAAAGGAACATCACCAAGCTGTAGATTTTAACATTTTTGAGGGAATGAGTTGTCACGGTGTGCCAGAATATGTCATCACTAATGGTCATGTGGTTATGGATGAAGGCCAGGTAAGATTCATGTGTAAACAGCTCATGGAAATCCTGAATGAAGGTAATTTGATCAAGACTCAAGTATAATTTTGCAGTGTCTGATGAAATGGAAGAACCTCCATGGCAAGGAGATGGCACCCCACCTCAAACATGTCAAGAAAAATTGAAAGAAGTTGTGTTTTTTTCATTGCAAAATGACAGATTATATTAAAGTCCATTCAACATTGCGTGGAATTGAAGTTTTTGAAAATAACTTTTGATGCATGATGAATATATACCTTAAAAGTTATTTATTATAATCATTCACTATTGTTTTATTCATTTTATTGAATTTGTAAAACAAGGCATTTAAAGGTCACTGACATATTTGGGAGCCCTTATATCATATCATATGAAATAACTTCTTTGCTACTTGCACCAGATTTTGACAAGTCATACTTTAGACCTTGGCCTAATGTACAAATCACATTTCGTACATGGATAAAAAAGTTTTATTCATACTCATTTCAAATTACTTTTAGTTAACTAATGACAAAGTTTTCAGCATTCACATCTTAGATTTACACATCGAGTTCCATCTAAATGAAATGATTTATCATCGCTTCTAAGTTAAATTGAAATTATTGCGTTAGATTAAAATGAGATTTACATTCTGATCAAAATAAGCATCACACAATTAGCCTGAAGGTAAAAGATTTAGCGATCCTATAAATGAGATATGTCTAGGTCTACATAGAAAGGAAAAGAGTCTAGGTAATCTGAAAATCTTAATCTTCTCGAAGTGAAAATGTGTAGATCTAGAATTTGGACCTAGATTTACATAGAAATAATAATTGTGTTTAGGATAACAAGTCAGTTTTAACACAAGATGAAACAGATACACCATCATTGTAGGTTATGATTCCACAATTATAACAGTAGGAGCAAAATATTGATTCAAGACAAAATAACCTCTGCTTGTTCAGTTTCATTTATAAGAAAAGTATATTATCAGAGGAAAGCTCTAATGTTGCTTTCCAAATAAAGTGATCCTGGCCATAAAAAGTAATGGTGTTGCAAATTGTAATTAGGCCTTATACGTGACTAGATCCAGAGCTAGATATAAGGGTGATGTCCAGATACTCACTGGTTCCTGGAATCAGTCGATTTATCCGTCCGACTTCTCACGCAAGATCAACTTGTTATTCCGAACCAAGGTCATATCTCCAGAGTCCCCACCGTCCGAATCCCAAATCCGTTCAACACCACAATTCACACCGTCCTGTTCAACACCACAATTCACACCGTCCCGTTCGACACTACAATTCACACTGCTCCATTCAGTAACTCAACTCACTCCGCTACTCAACCTCTGCATCCCTGTCCATCACTCACTGCCCTCCCCGCTCCTCTTATTTCCCCTCTTCTCGGCTTCTCCCTCCTGCTTCTCATGTTCGCTCACCACTATGACAACAATCTCACCGCACAAATATTGTGTGACGTAGACACATTTAAGTCATGATTATTGGTAACTTTACTGTGAAACTTTTGAAATGGGTAGTGCTATGAAAGGTTATAAAGTAATGCTTTTTTGAGAAAACTTTCTTTATTTCCGGTATAAAAAATAGAAATGGAAAAATATGAAAAATGAGGACACTGCCCGTACTAACCGCTGCATTAATTTCACTTTCATTTGATTCACCATATTGACGTTATTCCAGAAAAATCAGTTCCAGGCGTTTTGGAAGAGGTTGTAGTCTTCTTATCACCTGTACCCTGTCAGCTTCATCGTTTGTTGATGTTAGCTGCTGCACATGTGGACTTCTCAAACCTCCTCCATGGACCTCTGTTCTGGCTGCATTGATCCCCATTACCATTCATTGCCTTCAAGTGGCAAATTGTCACTGTGAGCATTTAAAGGGTCATTTTATTTTCTTGGAGTTTCAGGCCTGTTGTATTGTTGATGCAGTCCATGTAGGAGGTTGATAGTGTGCCTCTACTTCTTGTTGATTCAATTTTTCCTTGGAGGACTCTTCATTAGTTGTGTATTTTTATTTCCTATTGCATATCCAATGTATCTAAGTCTTCTTATATGTAGGGGTGAATCCTGCTGGATTGTGTCAATTTCGTTGAGAGATGACTGTAGATTTACTCTGTCATTGAAAGTATTATGTAGAAATTTTTTTTCCTCCCCATCAAAGAAAGGTTTGGAGCATCAAACTCGTCACAAAACCTTTGAAATATTTCATCCCTTCCTGTCCAGTATGGCTGGCTGGTAGCCTTTGCAGAGTACCTCTTGCCAGTTGTGCTTTTCGCCAAGAGGGTTTACTTGTGCTTATAAATAAACTCATCAGACCTGTGCAACAGCGCCCTTTGTCTTGCCATGAAGATCCCGGCAGGAATTATATCCTAGTGTCTTTCCCTCTGTATTATCTTGTCATTGATTTTATTGTGGTTGACCCATGTAATTTGCTTCTTTCCTTTATTATTAAACCTCTAATGATTTCTTCATAGAATATTGAGGGACATAAAAGCCAATTGGTTATAAAATAAATCTTCATTTACAAAGGTTTTGGGGTCAAACCTCTCTAATGTCTCACATATGTTTTCCTTGGGCAAGAAAATTTCTTATCATTTCACTGCCTGCAATGCGTTCTATCCTCATTACCATTCATTGCCTTCACATGGCAAATTGTCACTGTGAGCAATTAAAGGGTCATTTTATTTTCTAATGTCGGAGGACAAATCAGAAAGATAGATTAACAGATCAGCATATTCATGAAGTTAAGCACTACATCTATGCAGGGAAGGTTTCTGAAAGATGTTCAAGAAGCAATATTTGAATTTTAGATATAAACCAGCAATGATGATTATATAATGATTATCAGGGAAGAATATATTGTCTGCCATGCTCTCTACAAAAATATCTACAAACTTTCCAATGGCAATTTTTTGGTACAAGTATAATCCATATTAGATGCTTCATATCACATTTTAGGCTTAAAATTCGGGACAAATGATAATGTGCCGCTTTGTGGCATGACCTAAATGCATTTTTATACAAATGTGAATCCTGGACACTAAACAAAGAAACAATGTGGAAATTAGAAGCAGCAAGGATGTGGTTAATAAGAAAAATGATAAGAATTTCATGGATTTGAAAAATATCTGATGAATCAGTATTGAAATTTGTCAACCCAGAAGATCATTAATCAAAACTGTAAGATGCAGGTAATTTTGGGGACACTTCTGCTGTTAAAAGAGTAAAATATTTATCCATCTCTGGAAAAATTGTAGGGAAACAGCAGAGATTGTCAGAGAATTTTATTTATTGACAACCTTAAGCAACGGTAAACAGAAAATGGTTGCAATAACCATCTGAGATTGGCTGATGACATATATTTAAGTCAGAGCTATGATCGCCAATGTCTGTTCTTAAAGAAGAAGAAGATAATCTAAATATACCTATAAGATGGTTTTTCTTGTTTGTTTGTTTTTTTTAATTGTAAACGTACATTCCAAAAATTTGATTCATTCGTAACTTGTGTACTTAGAGAAGGATGCTGACACTGTGTTGTCTTTTGAAATTTGTTGATAGATTTAATGTTTCAATCTGTTTAATTTATTTAAAGTATTTCCATGATCTCAAGTTCTTTCAAATGTTGTAAATTTATTCATACTGCACCTCTTTCTCCGCAGCTTAAAGTAACTCAAGGCCTTGGACATTTTGTTCCCACCCCTGTCAACTCCCAATATGTATTTGGCCGTTCTAGTACAAGAGACAGAGTAAGGGTGCTTCTCTTCACTTGATCATCTGATTTAACTCCTGAAAAATTTAGTACATCAATGTTATAGTATACTATATTAAGTTTCAACTAAGACATCAATAAACATTTGCCCATGAAGCTAGCATTTTGTTTAATTTATATTAATTTCTGTTTGCCCTTGGGGTAAGTCTTTATTATAATTTATACCTTTATAACATCTAATCCCACTTAAGTGTTTTTCTCAATAATTGTGGCATCTAAGTTGACTGTAAAGACCCCCAAAATTCCCAAATTTTTTCTCTGATGAATTGTATCAAGCATTTAATGTAAGTACTTTTAATAAATCTGTGCCAATTTTATTCAGGGGACTTGAGATGTCTTTGTAAAATCTCTTTTAGTAATAATAATTTTAAAAATGTTTATATAGCGTAGATACTATATGCAAAAAGAAAAGAAAATCTGACCATGAAGAGATGTTTTTTCCTTTTTGGGTGTGTGTGTGTGCCCATTGATAATGGGAAAATTTTTATTCATATTTATTTATGGTCCTCCAAATTAGAATCCAAGAGTAATTAATTCATGATAATCTCTTTCCTTCAAGTCAAGCCCGACATGTCCTTGGCTCAAGTGATTTCAGACAGTTCATTTTCACTCCTTATTTCATCGGGCATTTTCCACAGGCACGTCAGCCTCATAAAGTCGAAAGGGAGCCTTACACTGGTAATGTGGTAGAAGTCAAGCCAGAGGATGCACCACAGATCAACAAGCGGCCTGACAATCCCATCATCCCAGAATATCCCTCTGAATTTCACAATCGGCCAGCAACTAGAGGTGGAACTAGGAATATGCAAGATTCTTCCTTTTCTCTAAGTGGTGAGTAAACTATTGAAGAGGTTGATGTATCAGAAGGATAAAAGTGTCATACCGTAAAGTCAAATCTGGCCGTTTTGAAAAAGTATATATAGCTAATACTTCAAAGTATGAAAGCTATTTAGATTTTCGGAATGTATTAAGTCTTCTCATTTGGTACCTGAAATTTTAACAAACAAGCAAGCAAACTGATGACACAGCGTGTCTCATAGACCTGACTTTGATTTTGTAGAGAATTGCACCAGGATGATGGGGCCTCTGACTCTGATTTCAAGCATACACACCTATTAGACACAGACAATGCTAGTAGTCCGACAGAGGGAAAGACAAACCAGGGCAGAGGGAATGTGTCCCTCTAAGGCAAAAATCTGGATGGGGATGGGACACAATAAGTGACAAAAATATAGATAAGTAAAATGGTCCAGAAAGTTAAGGAAAAACACTGCTTTAATTGGAGATAGTTTTTGTCAAGTGTAAGTCCATGGAGTTTTGTTAGATGGTTTCACTCTGTCGTTTGTTTTCATGACATCTCTCATTTTACCCTTTTCTATCACATTCCAGCATAAAAGTGCCACAAAATTAGTTTCAGAATAACAGAAAATCATCTTGACTGTATTTTATCACATTCAGGTCCAAATATTTTGTTATTGTGGATAAAAATTACATTGAACATTGACAGAAAAAAGGAAGATTGCATTTTAACCTCATTTTGATATTAAAATTGTGGAGTGAGTAGCTCATTTTTTAACAAAGCACATCTGAAAGATTAACCAACTTTGGACGGATGGCTTTCAAGTAGAATTTTTTTTTTTTTCTGAAAATATTTTTTTAAAGAAATTCTCTCAAAATCCTAAGCAATGGGAATGGCATAAAGCCCAATTTTGCTTAGCACATTAACGGTTAAAGATGTCATTTACAAGCATGTTAATCTTAAGTTCAATAATTAATGTAAAAATTGTACCTGAGAAGTTGTTTTTTTAAAATGTATTCATATCTTTTCGCAGGTCATCAATATGATGAAAATCGGCCCAAGAGACCTGGCACAAAAGTATCAAATCCCCCAGGTGGCAAGTCAACAGGATTTTGGTAGACTCAAGGACTTCACTAGCCCTTATTTTTTTATTACTATTATCTCCCTAAAATCTCTACCTTCCCCTCTAGGAAATCAATTATTGTCATTGACATGACTTTAGAATTATTTTTATTATAATTACTATTGTTGTTCTTGTTGTTGTTGTCTGTTCCTACTGCCAATTCCCTCTGCTATGTTGAGTTCATTTGCCTTTAGGTGTAAAAGTTTGTCATCAGGACGCTGCAGTCTTTTGGCAGTGTTCTAGACTTGTTTGGTCTTTTTATTAAATATACTAGTTGGACATGGCACCGCTGGTTTTCCCATTTCCTTCATCCTTGTTGTCTCATTAGTTTGATGTCTTTTTTCAATAGAAAGTTTTCGTGAGTGAGTCTGTTTGCATTTTGACCACACAAAGAATATGATTTAGATGTGGTGTTTGTATAAGCTTTGTGTCTTTCTGGTGAGTTGATTTGCTTTTGGAGTTTCACCTACTCCATGCCTTTTCTTTTCATAATCCATCTCTTTTTGAATCCTTTCAGTGGATTGATCAGTCACATGATTTTGTGTAAGATCTCTCTATCTGGGCAACTATTTTTGTTCCCAGCCTATGTAATTATACCATATTATTCACAGCGATACTGTAATACCTTTTGTATTGGTACTGGAAAATGACATTCATAATAAATATGTTTAACTCAAGACTTCATATACACACACACACATATATATTATGTATAAAAATCATAAGTGAATTTCGATGTAAAAGATTCAGATTTTTCAGAGGGCAGCGAAAGAAACTTGCACAATATGTAGACTTTTTGTTTTCTTTTTAGTCATTTTTTTTTTCATAAGTCTTTACTCTCATACTTAGAAGTATTTTGATAATTTGACTAGATCTATTAATTAAATAAGGTGCTTACAGAAAAGTATCTTCTATCTGCCAATATATATCAGGTCGACTCTAAAGCCTCATGAGTGCATTTTATTGTCCAGAACAAAGTTTCATTCATCATTTTAGAGCTGTATAGACATGAGTTTCATATTGAATCTCTTACGCAATTTGCTAAAATGATCTTCATCTGTTTTTATGCAAACTTTTGCAATAGCCCATCGAAATATTGTAGATGAATATAAAAGAATTGTAGGAATTTTTGTTTTTAATTTCATGGATTTCTTTCTCATCGGTATGCATCCACAGAAAAAACATTATTCAATAAAATCTTTTCATTCACAGAGTCATGACTCTTTGGTGCTATGTTTTAAGGTCAACCTAGTGGATAATTGCATGTCAGATTTAGCTGTGAGCAAAGGAATGAAAGAGAAGTCGGGTTGAATGGCAGTATATACGATAAGCCGATGCCTTTTATTTAAGAGCAAGTGAAGTTCAAGTTATGCAGTGCACATCACATTAGTCTCAAAGTTCATTTGTATTGTTCTTGTGGGATGTGTGAATGTTCATACATTCACTTCCTTTCCTCTTATAGGAATATTTTTTATTTCCTTTCAAAGACAAGCTGCTCCTGTTTACATTTCAAAGATATAAATTTCATTTTCCACTGACCAATATGCCAAAGCTTTCATGGGCTTATTGCCAAATAGGTCTAATTTGGAAAAGTTGATTGGCCAACATTTCATGAATTCTTGTGCCAACTTGCCACTGAAACGAATTCTTTGTCAAACCTCCTTTGTCATGAATTCATCCGTCAAATTTCGAATATGTTACAATTTCATAAACCAAACCCCCACTGGTACAGATATGTGACCTTAAGTCATCAAGCAGTTAGCAGATACATTTGTTTATTCATTTCACCATTGTTTTGCACTTGTGTAGCTGCCATTGATTTTCGCAGATTCATTTCAACTCCTTCATACCTAAGCTTACCCACACCATTATATTTCTGAACTAAAACTATAAACCAACAATCCTGTCCTAATAATGATAATAACAATAAAATCTTGTAATTTTTGCCCTTCTCCTCATTGATTTCTAGAGATCTGAAACTTTTTTTTTTTTTTTGAGAGAAAATTATGTGATCCAAAAATGTTGTGACGAAAGACTGCTAAAACTTTAGTCTCCAACTGTAAAGTCTGAAGAACTGTTGGTGGAACTCCGATTTTTTTCTTCCTTTTGCTTCATGATTTATGGACTTAAATGATGAGGCAAACTGAAGTAGGTCTGTCGGATACATAATTTCACCTCATAATAAAACCATACTTCTTTGCTATTGGATTGGTCTTTTCTATTAGATGCGGAAATTCTTTTAGCTAAGATAGTTTCTAATGAACAGTGTGAAGGAAAAAATTTATTACTTTGTGTCTTTTTTCCTTTAACATCAGTTCATCAGCAGCACAAAATTCTGCATTAGTGTGCCTTATGAACACAGCACATGACATTAATGGCAGAATTTAAAAGATACCTTTCAGTTAGACATTTTTTAAATTTCTAATATTTGTGTTCACCGAGTTCCTCATCCTAGACAAATTGTTATGGACGGAAATCTCCAGGTGACTACCATGGAATGCGGATTTTGTTGTTTTGTTTTGTTTTTGTTTGTTTGTTCTTGTTTTTTCTAGGGGGAAGGGCCATTCTTTTGTTTCTTTTTTGCAAGGTAATTTACATTAAAGAAACAAGCTCATAGATTTATCCTTGGGTAATTTCTATCAAAGAAACCTGAGAGCTTACGAGAAAAAAGCAAATTCCGCTGGTACTGCAATGCCTTTTATTAGCAATAAAAATTATACATTATTTAGCCTTTGGTATCTAAGGAATTATTTATATATTATATTAAGGGTAGAAAAGAATTGTTAACATTATGAGCAGCTGCAGAACTTTTGACATTTTGAGCAACTACAAACCTCTATTCTTTATTAATATCCCCAGCTTAAAATGTTTTGTCTATTTGAGCATCTACAAAGCTGTTGTATTTTGAGCAACTATAAAACTTTGTCTTTACAAACTTCTTCAGAACTGTTGTGATTATGAGTATCTACCTCTTGAGCAGTTTTCTTCTGAGCCTTTATGAATCTTTGTCTTTGTGGCCACCATCAAGGTTGTTGCCTTTATGAGGCACCACAGAATTGTTGCTTATATTTGCAACTGCCATATTATCACTTATGAGCACGAAAGATTTAATATCATTATAAACAAAAGATTCATTAAGGTCATAACTTGAAATGCAATAAAGAAAGTCAATCAGCTCAACATCTCTTTTGATCTCCCAATTTGATAGAACTTTTTATTCTGGTCCGATGACATAAATGTTCAAAATGAACTTCTTGTGAGTTGTTTGGGCTTTTTGTGTACCTTGTAGACATTTGTTTTGAGATGTTGCTGATGTTCAATAAGACAAATCAGTGTGCTTTTCTGTGCTGTGTTGAAAAGTTCCCATGATAAAAATGTATATATATGAAGATTATTTTAGTTTTATTTTTTAGCTATTGTTTCTTTCCTGTCTTTTTTCCTTACTGACTCTTTTGACCTCTTACATTTGTTGTTTCAGCTCAAATTTGATAATTAGACATTGATGAGAGTTAAAAAGGGAACAATTTGTTAAACAGGTTCTATTTTTCTCTTTTGTGGCTTATTGGCTTGCTTGAAAGCGGTTTATGTCTGTACCTCATACATTATTTTCCCTTTGCCGGATACAGAGTTGGGTTGGGATATTCACTGATACCAAGGCAATTTAAAAAATAAAAAATAAAGGTAAATGGATTTGAAATTAATAGGCATTGATTATTTATGAAAATTAAGAATTAAAAAAAAAAAAAAAAAAAACCCAGCAAAAGCAATGATCATACATCAAGCATTTATTCACAGTACCTTCCCTCTGAAATGATTTATTGTATACCCAGAAATATTTATCAAGAGTTCTTTTTTCTTTTGAAAGAATTCAAGTAGTGTCCGACATCATCTACTTTCTCTTATGAAAATTTAAAGAGCATAGTGTTATTGTCACAGGTTTATTTAATATCATTTCGATCAAAATATTTATTCTGTAGGACTGTTAATTTCATTGCCCGTTTTTTGTATTAATTTGGATGAAACTGTTAAGCAAGCTATTGTCCAAACTCATTAGTTACATCTCTAAAGTTTTTCGTATACAGGAAATGAAATTAAAAGTTTTTCATCACTGAATCAGTGAATATCCCCATGTTCCTGGACAGGTACTAACTGAATAATTGAGAGTTTAATTTATTCGCTTTTTTTTAAAAATATATTATTGTACATGCAAAAATTACTGTTGAGATGACTCTTAAAGGAATCTTTTTTAACCTCCACAATATTTAACTTTTTATAGATTAATTTTTTTTTTTTTTTTTAACAAAAAATTTGTAATAAATGATAGATTTTCTCAGAGACACATACACAGACTCATATACACATGATTATCTGTAGTATATGTCTACAATGTATTCCTGACCAATTCTGTTCTTTTCTGAGGATTTTGAAGTCCTTGTAAATTAACCTTCTTATTCTTGTTCATTGTTACGGTTATGATAATATGCTATGCTAGCAGCTTCTACATGTATATTGACTATACCATGTACACTTATTTCTTCATGTGTTTTTGGTTAATTTTAAGCAACAACAAAAATCCATTTTATTCACTTCTTATTCTAAGCATTATGAATGTTTTATGTTATGCTGATGACATACTATTATACATTGATATATATGTAATTTTACGTCATAATGAAATGTTTGGAAGCAATTGTCTATATAGCTTGTACTTTGTTTATTTCTGTTCATT
This sequence comes from Goniobranchus geometricus, assembly GCA_028565895.1. NCBI lineage: Eukaryota > Metazoa > Mollusca > Gastropoda > Nudibranchia > Chromodorididae > Goniobranchus > Goniobranchus geometricus. The sequence continues at coordinate 102 of JAOWAY010377624.1, read as the reverse complement.
AGGTTAGACTTTTTCTTACATCAGTTTCCATTTTTCCTTTACCTTTGCTTTGGCATAAATAATTATTACTGGGTGTTAAAGAAAGTTAAGAGAGAATTGAAT
>JAOWAY010376515.1:0-14995 GCA_028565895.1 Goniobranchus geometricus | reverse complement strand
ATCTCCTTGAAAAGGGAGCGCTGCTTATGTATGTTTCTTTTGCTGTTTTTAGTCATTTTCTCATTCTTAACTTCTCTTATCATTATTCTTCCGTTCGTAGCGGACTAGTACTAGTTATTATTAATTAGTGGAGCTTCAGTGGATGGGGAATGTGCAGTCCCCCAAAAAACAAAAATTCATTATCTCTCTTTTCGCTGTCTGTTTTAACCTTACTTATTACTATTACAATAGTCTCACTTATGTTGGTCAAAGTCGGTTGATTGTTAATTTCCATGACACCACCCTTGTCGTTCAGTACTGCTTCTCTATTTTGTATTGGGTATTCAGCTCTGTAAATTTTCAGGACACTGTCTTCTCTCTCTCTCCATAGGTGAAATTTCCCTTGAGTCAGAGATTGATTTTGTGCCACTTTGTCTCAAGCTTGTTCTCACTATCATGCTCTACAAAATGTAAGCTTGAAAGTGCACAGCAGGAAACATTTTTGGTGCCTCATACCCATTGTTCGACCCTGGTCTTACACAGATGAAAGATGAAGAAATGGATGGAAGAGACTTTTTAAAATATATTTTTATAAAGGTTGATTTGCACTATCGATCGACCGCACTGAACAATCTATGGATCCATTGTTCGTAAAGCAGTCAGTAAAATGAATATGGAAAAGAAAAGTGTAAGACAGTACTCAAACTGACCAAACACAATGAATTAAGGAAGGTTTCCTAAGATTCAGTAACATTCATTGAGCAAAAAACGACTAAGGATACATGTCAGTGTAAACTCATTATTTTCCCTGTTGCAATATCTCTGTAACATTATGCCTTACCATCTGGGGAGTAGAGCCATGACAATTGTTGATGGCGTACCCAGCTGGACAGCAATCAGTGTTTTGTCCCGGTGGATAGAAAGGTGCCTACTTTCCGTCTGTCAGGTCCTATATGGGTAGAGCCGTGCCTTTTGTTAACAGCTTACCCAGCTGGAAAGTGATCAGTTTGCTTTGTCCTCGTGGACAGAAAGACACACATCTGTCTGACAGGTACAGGCACATCTTTATTACCAAATAATAAAAGCTAGATGGATAGCTGTAAGCTGAAGACAGAAATTGTAATGCATTAAGTGGAGGGTGTATGAGAGAAAATTAAAGTGCAGTTTCTGTTCAAAATCGTGTTGTTAGCCTGACTGCGTGTTGTTAATGCGCCAATTTATATTACGAAAAAAATTTTGTTGTCTGGAAAAACCATGCAGTAAGGCAGACAGTGTTCTTGGATGGCCTCTTGTTAAGGTGCCAGTACTATCCATTGGTAAAACTAAAAATCTCTCTCTCTCTAACCAGAACTGGAATGGGCTCATCCATTGCATCTGCTAGACCCCCTTCTCCCCACTCATACAAGCTCTGGTTGTGTGGTCATATGCCCTCAAACACGTAGGCACATACACAAAAGTGACACTAAAACGATAACATATTCAAATTTAGAAATGAAGTACCGTACATGAAATACTAGCAGCAGGTTGAGTGATTTGATCAATGAAATGTAGTACATTGTGACACCAGGAAAATTTTTTCTCTCTCTCTCTCTCTTAAACTAGAACTGGAAAAGAGACATCCATCAAACGTGCAGCGCAATCAATCAATGGTTTGCATGACTGGCCGATTGCTGCACAAACAAGGGATCCATTGATGGCACATGTAACAGATTTCAGCAATTTGAGTTTAGGGTAATTAACTCAGCATATCAGACACACTGACTTTCAAATTACAATGAGAACCCCCCCCCAATAGATGTGAAGAGAGAATAACCAAAGGACCAAGAAAGAGAACTTTCATCCATCATAATCTTTATTCATTTTGTCTCAAATTCAAATTTTCAAAACTGAAACTTGAAATCTCTGATGGAAAAGAAAGCAAAAGAAACCAGAAAAGAGAAATAATTGGATTCATTGTGTTTGTTTCACAAATACAAACAAGGCAATCAATATTAAAGGCATTGCTTTCAGGTATGGACGGGCCTACATCTATGTTTATAAGAGTAGGCCTAACTGAATTTTAGCAGAAAAGTAAATTTTTTAGTTGTCCTGTGGAAATTGACTTACCTGGCAAAGACTGTAATTTTTTTGTTTTGTTTTGTTTTTTAACTTATAAGACCAATGTGAATTATCAAGATGGCAGATAGGTATGTTTTGCATTTCTCTCAGAAGCAAGGAGAGTAGATGGAGATTTATGTCATTCTGCCAGATCATGGTAGGGTGACTGGGGTGTCATTACTGAAGCTGTATAAATTTTCAACATAGAGTTCATACCATTTATTATCAGGTCCTGATCATAAACAAATTAATTTATTGACTTAAGTATTAAGCATGAGTATAGACTCAACATTTAAATGACAATGAAGAATAGGAAAATTTCCTGGCAAACAAAAGGTAATGTGAACAACATTGCATGTACTTATGATACAATTTGCACTTTATACTGAAAATAATAACATATATTATGATGGATGAGTACACTTTTGGTAATCACCAAATTGAGATAGTTTCATATGAATTTCAAACTGTATAATTTTAAGTCTCACTTTGTAAAATATATATATATATATATATCATATATAAGCTTATGTAATATCAAATATTCTCATAGATCAAGTCAATTACTCAGAAAAAGAAATAAATTTCAAAGGTTTTCTTGGCATTTTAAAAAATGTATATATATATTAATAGTTCGTGATTTTCACTTAAACCTATTGTAAATTCAATTTTTCTTGACAAAAATGCAGAGGAGCGGAGGATTTGTTATTTAATGACAAGCAAATTCTGAATCTGGCTCAAGTTTGAAGGTCAGCAAAATCAATACCAATAAAAGGAAGTCTATTTTCACTTGCTGTACTGTGATTTACTCATCCCTTGCAATTTATCAGATTTGGAAAGCAAATTTTGAGTTTGAAAATGCAAGCTTAAAAGTGCTAAAAGCACATTATGCTTTGACTCTCTGTGGTCACATTAAACTGATATTGTAGAGAATTTATTTTGACAGAAAAGGAATGTTTCCTTTATTTTTTTCTCAATATTCGTGGGCAAATGTTTTGTGCCTTAAATAAGTGGGAGACTATTGAAAGAAAAAGTAGAGAAAAATTGTTAAGGCTACTTTTAATTTATGTCTAAAGTACAATTGTAATTAGGTTCTATGAGGTTTGATGGTTATAGAAACTTGTCAATACACCAATTGCCAAAAAGTAAAAGAAAAAATAGAGAAAAGATGAATAAAAGTCCTCACCCTAGTCAATAGCAAAATCATTAATAAATCAATAAACAAAACCACTAAGTAAAAATACAGATATACCAGGTGAACCCTTTCATGTTCACATATATGGGTTAGTCGCCTTTCATTGAACTCAATTTGTTCAGTAGAGTCAAAGAAATCAATTTATCTGGCATAAACTAAACTGTGTGACTGCCCATAGGATATAAAAGAGTGAATGAGGAAATGTTTTTAATACAGCTTTCTAAAATTGAGTAATGTATAATAACTCCATGTTTTCTAAATAAATTAGAAACAAAAAGTACAAGCTGAAAATATAGAAGTGAGTGTGCATCCCTGTAGAATAAGGCACTCTGCTGATTCCTCACTTAAATTATTCAAAAATTGTCACACAGATGTTTCTTCGCCAAGACCAGGAACGTTTATCTACTAGGCAGTAATGAGCCCAGATTGAATAAATATTAAAAATGTGCATCTCTTTTAACTCATTTCATTTCCGACCTTTTCATGAAGCAAAGTGAACCATCAACAGTATGCAGTGTACCATCATATTAAAAATGTAACTGATGAGATACTTCCTCCTGTAATCTCTGCTCAGTCATAAGTCTGGACTAGAAGATAAACTTTTGGCTATTTCACAGTTTGCTAAGTGGAATTTTGTCAGAGACTTACCCCTGTAGGCCTACACTGTTCAGGAGTTATATATCATATTTCATATATCATGCAAACAATCTGTCTGGGTTGGAGAATGAACTTTTATTTTGGCTCTCTCAACCATTGAAATTTGTTAGCATGTCTACCAAGAAGGAAACTTGTAGTAGAAGTCTAATTCTCTCAACTTTGCAAATACTGAAAATTTATTGCATCAATAATACCTTAAACAAAATTTATAAAAGAAAAAAAAAACTTCCAAAAAACTAAATGATGAGAAAATGAGCAACACTGATCTTTCTTTCAAAAACTATGTTCAAAGATGATATGAAAATCCATATGCCAGAAGCATAAAAATCAAACAAGATGAACCCTGTCCTCCGTATATGATTATTTAGGAGGGAATTGTGAGAAAAGCAAAACTAGTATAGACAAATAATTTGAAATAAGCACAAAAGAGCAATGACGAAAAATAATGTAAATTATTTAGGGACAGGGACATGCAGGAGGAAATAGGCAATAGGGAGGACTTCCTTTTCCCTATTTATTAATTAGGCCGATGGACTAATCTTACTCTAACCTTTCTTTTAACTCAATATTTTTTTTTTTAAATCTCAACTGATGTTCCATTTTCACACACAAATTATATAGAAAGTATACTCTCTTTCCATATAACCAGATAAATTGTAGCATAAACATGAAAATGTTTTCAAAAAATCATTTTTAGCATGAAAATGAAAAACATCCTGAAAATTTTGGTGTGTGATGGGTGTCTGAGAAGTTGAAGGAACCAATCAACAAATTTTGATAAAAAAAAAAAAACAAAACAAAAAACAATTTATATAATAATATGTATTTGGTTCCACCATGTATATACATTGTAACTGTAACTTTCTAAAACTTGGGATGAAATACATATTTTCTCACTGATATTTTGAAACAGCAAGACCAACTGCTATGTATCTCACTTCAGGAATTTGCAATTAAGTTGAAAGAAGTTGCCTCTAAAAATGCAGGATCATAAAAAGGAAGCTCAGCGCATCAGTCACCAATACTACAGAAACCATCCCAAAATTTTTTGGTTTAGCTTAGTCAAACATTTGAAGTTATGGTGAAGACTTCTCAAAAGCCATACCTTAGTAAACTGACGCAAAGTCCTCTTGTTTTTTTGTTTTTTGGTGGTTGTTTTTTTTTCAAATGTAACATGAAATAACCAGTATTATGCATCTAAAACACTCTTCATAACTTCCATTATAATACTGATATTTTTCCACAAATCTTTGGTGAAGACTTGACAGAAATAAGTGACTGAAAACGTTTAGCTTCAGATACTTGGGAGCATTTACTAATGTAGGCCACTTTTTCCAATTTTTCTTTTGGATGAATCTGACTATGGAGTTACAAAAAGTATTTTTTGTTCAAACAAACAAATAAATTTGGTTTGTAAAAAGCTGGACTAGATTTCAGTCACAAACTAATTTACTACCTACACAACATATGTCAGTGCTTGTATTGAACACATTGAGACAACCTTGACAATATCATGTCATATGAAATATATATGCATATTATATCCTAAAAATAAAATAAACTGTGCAACTTGACCATATATGATTTTTTTTTTTCTTCAAGTTTCACAAGAAAATGAGATAACATGTTTTAAGGCAAGAGCAAAAGGAACTTTATGTTTCGCTTGCCACTGCCATGCGTTAAAAAAAAGAAATGTCCATTAAGATGAGAATTGAGTTTTTCGGTGCACGAAATCTAAGGGGAATGGATTCTAATCAGCAACGGAATGAGATGAAAGAAAATTTACTAGTCTATCTACAGACAAAAAGCATTTCAAACACAATAGCCTACTTAAATATCAATCTGACAGTGTGTGGATCCTGACTCAAAATGCCAAATGTGCAGCTTGGATATTTGAAAGAGATGAATACATTCAGTCTGTTCACTGATTCAAGGTGGACACACATATTGTTGTCATACATATATGAAAGTTAAAGCAACAACCTTTCAAGGCCTGACATATAGTTATGAGCCAGGGGTAAACTGAATCACTCATGTGGCAGCCCCATGATGATAGTCAGCCTGGAAACCACAAATTCTAAATGCAGCAAGCAGGAATGCATGGAGAGGCGGAATGAAGGTGGGGAGATTCTGGTATTTGGGTATGTTTACTTATTTGGCAGACATCTGCGTATAAACATTAATGTTTTTACATAGATATGTTGACTTGAAATAGAATTAAGAAAAGTCAAATTTACCCAATTACAATAGAAGTCAACAAAACTTTTCAAAGTGAGTTGCTTTTCTTTATCAAACTTTTGTTTATCAATATTGTGGAATTTATTTGAAATTTGGCACCACAGATCTTCAAGTTTCACATTTACTATTGATTTTGAAGTAGCTCTTCTGGTTGCTGAGGTTTAAGGCTTTTATTTTTGTTGTTGACAAAAATGTTACGGTCTGTACCAGTACTGCACAATGATCGGTGCTGCAAGAATGTTATTTCCTAATGTTTATCCCACTTTAAAATTAAATGATGGGTCATGCTGATTTTGGAAAGTAGTATGTTGTGAAGAATATAACGAAAGATAAGAAAAAAATGTTAATGACTACAGACTTACTTATCATTTAAAGAGATTTTTTCAAGTTCAATAATGCCAATTTCAATTATAAAACAACAAAGTAGTACTGAAATAAGGCATTTATAAAATCAATTTTTTTAGGACGACTATAATTACTTAAAGGACTTCTATTCTGGGCTTACAGCCAACAGGCACTGATTATTAATAGCATGGCTTCAATTTGAATACACTTTTATGAAAAGGTGAATATCAGCTGATTGATACAATCAAATGTACTGGAAAAATAAAAGCTAAGTATTGAATGAGAGACTTCATAACCTTTTATACTGCAGTTGAAGTTTTGATGGACAACATTTGATGAGAGAGAATGAACAGATAATACAATGTCATACTTTGCCTTTTGCATGATCATTCACAAGCATCTAAGAGGGCAGAAGGCTTGATAAATTTAAAATTACACCCCTGAACATGTTTTAAGTAAATTAATATGACCTTAACGGGTTAAAAGTATGAGCAATGATTATGCACAGTAAGAAATATTTGTATTGGGTAGGAGCAAGGGCATGATGCCACATCTGAGACCAAAGTCAAAACTTACAATGTGCTTTTGTATTGCCACTCTATTTTGACTTGAGTCAAAAATGATATTTGATATGGATCTAAATCACACAGTGAAGGTAGAAAAGTACAAAGCAATACATTGTAATTGTCAGAAGTGATTCCCCTTTTTTTTAACAATAATCTTTACTTTTGCCTGAATTTTGGGGACCCACTACTTGATAGTTTTGTTAAAGTCTGTGTCATTTTTGAACCGTTGACCCTGGTTACACCATGGGTTCAGATTACAATGATATTATGTCATTGGAAATCAGATTTGGGAAGATGGAGGTGAAGATAGTGACAAATTATGGTCAAAAAGTTGTGATCAAGTTGATCTAGATCTAGATAGGTGAGACTCAGACTATGACCATGAAATCTTTGAGCTCAGAGTCAGAGGTTTAGATCTAAATCTCTATCAAGGAACAAGAGCTGTGGCAGTAACAGAAATGATTTGGACTGGAAATATTTGAAATCATTTGTATTATAACCAGATAAATCAGTGTTGAACAATCCTTCATTAGTCTATCATGACAATTTTCTTAAGTTGTCTTGTGTCATTAAGATTTTTTTCCTGATCACAATCATTTTCTCAGCTGTCCTTAAAATTGGTGGCAAAGGGCATGCATCAGTGTCCAAAATGGGTGTCAATGTAAGGGTTAACAATGAGTAAGCTTATTGGTGAAATAAGGGAACATTATTATGAAGAATAAAACAGAAATGGTTTCAGGATCAATTATGTTAAAATTAGTACTTTAAGTTACTTTTAATTATTATTAAGGTATCTGCAAATGGAGAAAGAAATTATGCTCTCAAAATCCTGTAAAGGAGTCTCCACTTCTACCAGTGATGAGCATAAGATTACCAAATCTTTAAAAATGTTGCATTGTGAAAAAACATAAAAGTATGCATGTACTTATTTTCAAATTCTATGGCCAGTAATGAAGTAAAAATAATACATTTTTGTTCAATAACATCTATAAAAAAAATTTATTTGAAGTATCAGTAGAAATAAAAGTACATGTATGCCTTTTGCAAGCTTTCCAGAAAAAAAACAACCAAACCCAATCAAAAAACAACAAAACCGATTTATTTCTTTTTCTTTTTTGATTCATAATTTCCCTACATGCACTACATACAACTCAACTTTGTTGAGAATGGCCACTCGCTTCTACATCTAGACATGACATAGCCTTCTCTTAGTTATAGCATGCTGTCCATTATTCTTTCAGATCAATTCGATTAGCTTCTTCATAAAGCGTTTTCCAATGAATTTCAGGGAAGGTCAATGTTAGCTGCCGCACTTGACAAACTTCCTCTATTGACCTCTGTTCTGGCTGCGTTGAGAGATGGCTAGGGAGTTTCAGGACTGTTGTGTTATTGATGCAATCCATGTAGGAGATTGATAGTCTGCCTATTCTTCATGTTGACTCAAGTTTTGCTTGAAGGATTTTCTCCGTTAGTTGTGTATTTTTATTTCTTATTGCATATCCAATGTATCTGAGTTTTCGTTCTTTGATGTTATCAAATATTTTTTTCTAGTATTGCCTTCTTTATTTCTCATTGTTTCAGGATACTTTCATTTGTTCTTCTCTCTGTCAATTTCAATCTCAGTGGATGTCTGTAGAAACACATTTCAGCAGCATTCTTGGCCATACAAGCCATTTGAGGATCTTAAGCCTAAGATCGGTTGGCAGCGTTCTGTCCTTCCATATGCTTAACTGGAGCATTCTTTGCTTGGCCATGCCTTTTCTGGCACTGATGTCTTTTTTGCATTGCCAGTCTGCCGTATATGAGGCGAGCGCTCGCAGTTTTCTGCCCGCTATGCAAAACAGCCTGTTTGCCTCCGTTCACCGCAAACGCTCGCGGTAGGTGGGCAGAAAATATAGAGATGGCAGGCCCACGCCGTGAACGTAGAGATCATAAGATGGGGACTACCAGACATGGGTTTTGGGGCTCTTCACTTCAAACAGCATAATTGCCATTCAAAAAGCATTTGTTGAAAACAGGTCGTTACCTTGGAATGAAAACGCTCGCGCCATGCCAAACAGTGCTCTGAGACAAGTTGTATAGACCTGAGGTGAGCGCTCATCGCGAACCTCGGAGTGAGCGCTCTCATCCAAGGCAACAATTTGTTCGCAACGACGTCGTATTGTACGATGCTTATTCTCTGGGCTCGACCTAGACTTAAAATAAAAAGCCACGAACTAGATCTAGGCCAAAGCTGCCTCGGCCTACTGGACCAACGTGGTGAGCTGAGCTGATCGATAAATCTATTAATAGACATGACACAAAGCCTCTCAGTGCATCAGGCGCAGATGGAAGAATAAAGGCCAAGGCGGTTGATTAAAGATTTGTTAAGACATGAGTGATGAGCGTGAATAAATATGCTTTTCACCGCATTACTCCGGATCATGGCAATACGGAAATCCGACTGCTCATTCACAAATCCGGCGAAGAGGGAAAATCGCACAAATTAATCCGGCAGGGCCAGATTTATCCTGCAAACTTTAACCCATGATGCATATCATATTGGGCGCCTTACATAGTGATGTCTTTTCTTCAACAATCTGAGCAATGGTCTCTCTGCTCACAGCAAACAATTTGCCAATAACAGCGAAATCTGGCTTTCATAGTGATTGTTTAACAGCATCTTTTTTTTCATTCTTATCAAATCACTACACAGGAGGGACACAGTGACTATGAAAGTGAAATGTGCTGAGTGACTGAAAAGGTTCATGTACATACCATCATGTTTCAGTCTATCTGCCCTCATCATCTGATGATCCTGTCGTGATCAAGCTGCATCTTTCTACCAATAAGAAGCGGGATAGGTCCTGATATAACCGCAGCTTGGTTCTCGAGATAGGTTGAAAGGGGCCTGGTGCTCCTGCACTGCCGCATTACGGAGTACCAAACTTTCCTCAAGGAAAAAAAAGTCTATCTGCCCAGCAATAATCATATAATGTAGATGGATACAATAGATTCATGACGATTGGATTTGTAAACAGGCATAAAAAAGAAAAGAAAGGAAAAAGGAAGACAAAATTGTTCTGTCTTTTCAAGTCGACCTAAGAGCCATATACTGCATGTCCAGGCATGGCCATATGGCCACTTAACACCAATCTGTTGACAGGGACCTCAGCCAGTCTGACTAAGTCACCTGGAAGACCAGAGACAAGCGCTCGGAATTCTTTTAATCTCATGAGGAGGTGAGATAGGAGGAAGGGGCGGTCACTACACACAGCCAAAAGGCTATTGGCCTTAATTTTGTAGTCCTGCATGTTAAACACCTGCAGAGTTAAAATGCCATGCTTACAACTCTTTCAATCTCATAAGGGGGGTAAAGAAAATGAGGGGAGGGGTGTTCACTACCGATAGGCCAAAAGCAATAGGCTAAAATTACATACGCCTGCAATGTTCAATAATGTTTCAGCCAATGGAAAAAACAGCCCGATAGTCGGCGGACACATAGCCGATCACAACTGTATATGAATTGTTCTACCTCTCAAAAACAAGTGACATAGATCTGTGATCAAGTGGCCCATCTTTCGCAGCAACTTCTGAATCTTAACAAAATCTTTCACACATAAGCTTCACTGATCTATAAGTATAAGCTGTCAGATGAGAAAATAAAAGCCAGCATCTGAGGAAGCTTCTTCAGGTTATTTATCTTCTACATCAAATTCAATGAAATCTTAAGGGTCAGAGTAAAAGATGTGCCATAACTTCTGTCCCACATTACCAACCTAAATTTCCCTTCCCATACATTTTCACTCTTCAGGCAAGACCAAGGCAGCTGTTGTTCTATTACTTGCACTGTTATCTGCCAGCTGGGCCAATTAGAGGTAGAATAGACTGCATCCACTTCAGTATCAAATCTTACTCCATCAACCTCAGTCTGATGCATATGACTTCTTTCTTTCACATGCCTCTGTCCTCCATTGTTGTGCGCAGCATATCTCTTGGGAATTTGATATCTTTTTCTAGCCCATCCATGTATGTCACTGCTGGTTTTCCTCTTGATCAGATCCTCTTAAACCTTATGACATTACTTTAGTCACAATGTGAATACTTTATACATGAAAACGACTCATATGAATATCAGTAGACCTGGATGTTTTCAGGCAATTGCCTGAACTCCGGCAATTGTAAAATGAGGAAAATTTCCCGTAAACAGTGCTTAACGTAGTCAACTTGAATGCGAGAGTCGGTTACCGGCTTAACGCCGACTCAAAATTCCGCCCAACTTCCGACTGGTGTCTGTCGTTGATCATGCCTGAACAGTTCATGGAACGGCTGGCCGATTTGAAAACTATCGAAAATGGAATAAGAAACAAGTTTCGATGGCAATGGCTGGAAGAAAAGACTTCAAAGGGGATTTTCTTTCCGATTATGTTAGAAAACTTCCAAAACCAGGCTTTGCATTTTGCCTTCTTTGTGATCAGAGGCCAGACTATAGCAAGAAAGGCAAGTGCCATGTGAAAAGAAGCAAAAGTGTTAGAGAGAGATGGAGATCAGGGGACGCTTGTTTGCTGAGGTGAGGAGGAAAATATCGTGCGTAGAATTTTTGTGTCATTCATTACATCCATCCTAATACTTATTTGAAGTTGAACAAATTGTTAATGTGTCTTTTAAGTGTTAATGTAACAACTATAATAATCATATACATATAAATTGGTGTAATTCAAGGAACATGTTCTGGGAGATGGATTTTTTGGCATTGTTAAGCATGAAAGTGCTCTAGCTTCGGGGGGACGTTGTCCCCCTTATAGGGGGACTTCGTTCCCCCAGCCCCCTACCAGAGCTCCGCCCTGGACCCTTTATTTTCAGGCAATATCATGTCATCTTACATCCAGGTCTAATCAGTTCTTCAAAGTGGACTATCTGACACATTAAAGATATACATGTACATGAGTTTTATGCATCTTTCAGCAACATCATTGATTAAGCTGACCATGGTATTGGTGGCTTTTCATTAAAAAATTTTTGATGCTTTAGTTCCTCTTTCATCTGATTTCTGAAGGCTTTTAAGATAGATTGGAAGGCTTCTTTTTTTCTCAGTTTTGGCATTTCAATTTGTACGAACATGTATTCACACTTTCTGTTGAGTTTTTTCTTCATATTCCCTTTGAAAGCCATGCTTGCAAGGCAATATTTTTAAAACTAGTAGAAGTAATCTCTCAATGATAATGAAAAAATACCTGTCATCTTTATGGAATCTTTTGATGTTTCCTACAAAAATGCTCTTTCTCTTTTAAATTCATAAAGACACAGTACAGCCGTCACCACAGATAAGCATGCCATCCTCAAACATGCTCCTGAGTGATTTTTGCTAGTTCAACCACAAGGCCCGCTTACTGCTCAGATAACAAAGTACATACAATTTTATTGTCTGAGCCACCTTGATTTTGAGAAAAATGTTGGCATTTGAAATCTTATTAAAGCACCCATAAAACAGTATCATTATGGACACAGGTGTGTGTATGCAAGTTTATGCAAGTGGACATGGGCCTGGAGATGACAGGACTTTGTCCAATTTACTTGGACACAGATAAAGATGGAATGCAAAGTCTCCCACTTGGTCCGGCACATGATTTGACAAGTCAGTGATGACTAGATATACATCTCATGGACATTACATTTCAATTTGTGATTGATAGCTCCAAAGCCCTTGGTTAACGAGGGTAATAAAACTTGTTCAGGCTCTCTCATCTGACTACTGTCCCGCTTATCTCTGATAAAATCAAAGGAAGCAACCACGAAAATTAATGTAATTACGAGCATGACCTTAGGCCCGCATTGGCAAATAAGCTAGCTTTAGTTTCCTCCCAAAAACTGTGCTTATCAGCGGAGTCGATTGTATCCTTCACAAATGTCCAATGGAATTGGAAGTCAGGAATAAACCTATATGTGAATTTTGTGAGTAAATTCAATATGACAAGATCTCAAAGGGTTGTTTAAGCTTACGGTATTTTCTTTAATGTCGAGAATTTTCATGTTGAATACTCTCTTCATGTTTAAATTTTGTATAACATTTATTAATACAATGATTTCCCCTTAAGAAAATGTTTTCAGGGAGTCATTTAAAAAAAAAGTTGAATATAACGAATAAGAAAAACAAAACACCTCTTGGCCCAGTTTTTCTGAATTCACTGAAGGTTATTAACAATAGTACTTGGAATTCATAAGTAGATGGCAGGGTTCTATTGTCATTACACTGTGTCCACTTTTTAATCAAGATTTTGAAATAATGTAATCAAATAAATAATAATGTAACATTCATTTTAGTACTCAATCGTAAACAAATACAGCTAAAAAAAATTCTCTTCGTAAAGGAAAAAAATCTGGAAAATTTAAGCATGGACTTGGGAATTCATGTAAACCACTGTTATTATTAAGCTTCCCTTTCCATCTGCCCCTTCCCACCCTTAAACAGGGAGGGAAAACATCAAGCAGCATGAGAATATTATGTAAAAGCTCCTCTGTTGCTGAATTCATTTAATTGAATGAATAATGCCGGCTTCTTTTGTCTATTTTCCTCCCCAATGGCAACAAAATACATTAAAACTAAACAAAAAAGGTTTCATTTATTATTAAGACCACATTTGCTTTTCTCATTACAGCAAAGCATTCACAAAGGTTAAGGCAATCTCTTAGATCAATAAATTAAATACATTCTATGCAAAAAAGACTTCCCTAATGCCATGGAATTGTCAATGTTATTAAGGAATTTTATGACTGAATGATAACTGACAAAAGCAAAGGGACACATCTGAGATTGAATAGAATCTCTTCATCAAAAAGAACAATTTAAATAAAAACAATTGAGGTGATTGACACTGACATATGAGCCATTCCCAAAAGCACAACCAAACGGTAGTGGCCTTAATTTACAACTACAGAAATGTGCTAATAACATACTGAACGCACACAATTTGCGTCACACACATTCTCCATTCAGTGACAAATTTATTTAAGAGTGATAAAGAAGGATGTTTTTATTGGTGTGTGGAAAATGTCTGCATCAAAGAAAAAAAAAAACTACAGCACATCCTGGAGAGAATGAGATAAAGGTTCAATGTTTTCTACTCCCTAGCACTTTCCAGTAGGCCTACAATTTACAAGGCATGCAACAAGTTTTGATGATATTACTTCATGGATTGATTAGTACATTGTAGTTTACTTAGCAATGGCATTGGAGTAGCCTAAATGTACATCTGACCACCTTTTCCTCAGATCAGACAAAAGTGGGGTGGGTATATTGGCAAATACATGTTTCGGCTTTTGGCAAAAGTGTATCAATAACATAAGTTACATATCTAGTCAACCCGCAAGACACTAAGGATTAAATGCCTTGTTATGTACAGGCCAAGCCTGCTTATGATATTACGCCAATAGAGGAAGGCCATAGAGTCTACAACTTTGAAGGAAAAGTGCTCTTTTCTGCCTGTTATCCCTCATACATTATATGAAATCAAGTCCAAAACTCTACAGGCACTACATTGTTCATTATGCTGTGTGTCAGTACAATTTTTGTTACACTGCCAAACTCATTATACCGCAAATATTACTAATGTCCCAAAGTAGGCAGAACAACTAGGATTTCCTGCATTTGCTTCAACTCCTTTTAATTTTTTTTTCTTGATAAACACATTTTGCAGCCATTTAGCAGGGACATAATTTGAATACAATCTCTTTCTTTAATTTTTTGCAATTTGCCTTAATTTCATCTTGCAAGTTTCAATCTCTACACTCTTATATACTAATTGAATCCAAAGATGTTTAGATTCATCTCTTAACTAATTAGAAAATGTTTGATCGTCCCCCTGGCAATTTTTTTCTTTGCCAAAACATTGAAAACATTTTTTTTTTAGATTTAATGAATAAATTATTGGGGGACGGGTGG
>JAOWAY010375404.1:0-14999 GCA_028565895.1 Goniobranchus geometricus | reverse complement strand
TATGTCACAATTTTTTTTTCAACACAGTTTATTGTTTTTTAGCCTCTCTCTTACATACATATACATGACACAAAACAAATTTTTCTGTTATAACTTTTTTCCCCTCTCAATTTCCTTCAAAATGATATATAGGTTTATAGGGTTTTCATTTCAATGGGGAGAGATATAAGCATTTTTGTACAAGCATATGCGTAAATTATTTCGGTCCCAAAATATACCGCGTTATATAGGAAAAAATCCCTGGCGTGGAAAGAGTTAACTTTTATTCAATATTTTTTGAGGCAAGTGGCGAGAGCAGGTTTTCATACCACAAGACAACGTCTCTGACAAATAGCACCTACCAACTCATTTTAGCTGTCAGTGTCAGAAACATTGCACCAGTGTGAGGCAACAATACATCATGCTCTCAACCACATCTAGACTCGTGAAGGATTTATAGTTGCCCAAGGTGTCTTATATTTGGTGCGATTCATCCTGGCCAATAAGAATGGGTATGAAAATGTAAATTGGAACTTTTTTTGCCATCGATATTCATCCAGCTCTATTGGTTTACAGAGAGATGTTATCACATTTTTGTACCTAATAACCTGTTTTGAAAATGAACAGATGATTATCCTGTCCCGGCGGTTTTTCTCGGACGATACAGGCAAATTTGCGGCCTCAAAATTTACAGTTAGCCGCAAAAAGCTGCAATTTTTTGTTTGGTGGCAAGAGGCCGTAATTTGCCATCTATCAAGTTCTGTACTGTCCTGGTTTTTTTTACATTTTTTAAATCTGGAAAGCTCTTCCGCTCTTCCCTTTCTCTTTCTTATGCCTTTTTCCTGAGACAAGACAGACATGCTTGTTGATATTCTCCTCATTTTTGATTTATCTAGCTAGATCTAGATCTGCCAATGAATGATTCATCGCAATTAGAAATAAAGCCAGCAGAAATGTAACTGCACAGCAGCGACAATCTGAATTCGGAGGCTGGACCCATGTTAGTGGAGATAAATTGTTTTATGTACTTTGAAATCTGGTATTAGACCACAGCAGAAAATCATCTGCGGAGAGCTATTCAAAGGATAGAAACACAAAAAAAATCTTTTGGCAGATGGGCAGAGGAAGGATCTGATGGCCATTTTTCAAAAAGACAAAAAATGCTCAATTTTAAATCACAACCACAGTCATACATGACTACATGACTTTTTCCCCTGATGGACTAAAACAGTCACAGAAGTTGGCTGTGCAAAACAAATTCTGCATGTCTTAATCCAGTTAGAAAAATGTCACTAGATAGTCAGCTGGTATAAATGTTATTGAACAAATCAGTTTTTTGGCCCATCATAGCTGGTTAGTTTTGAAGACTGACTTTTCAGTTCTTTATTTGATAAATAATGTTGTAGGCGCAGAAATCAAGAGATATAATAAAGAATCTCTTGGTCCAAAGGCTGTAAAGGGGCTGGGGTATCCGATTCGACCTTTCAGTGTTTTGGAACAGCATATAGTCGATGTTCATGAGCTTTCTATATGATGTACTTTTATTTAAAGTAAAGTACATTACTGCTTGCTTCGGCTGATGTGGAAAGAAGTCAGTTTGCTGATATATCACACCACAATTGATTTAAAATAAAATTCATGAAGACATTATATCGTTCATTGTACGTACAATTTTGTGCCTATTTTCAAGTACCGTTTCATTATCTAAGTGATGTTATTTTACTCTGTTGACAGAGTTTTAATGAGTTCAACCAAAGGCTGATTGAAGTGGACCGTCATGTTCCTCTGCCAAAGGCTGTCACTGAATTGATTTGGGAACAATGTGTGCGGAATTCTAATCGCACTTTTGTGGAAGGGTAATGATGGTGTTTCCATATTGCTTAGTGCTCCACAAGGCTCTTAGAATTTATTTACAATTTTCTTTTTGTTGAAATCCTAGCATTTAAAGTGGGCATGGTACCTGAATGGGCTTTTCTTCCCTTTTTTTTCTTCTTAGATTTCAGTTTTTGAATTTTGAATGAATGAGCGTATGATACATGAAAACGTAAAGGTATACTAAATTTCTATTGCATGGTAGGTTGCCATTGACTTGGTCAGGATCTTAGATTTATGTCTGATTTTTGGCGGTCTTTAAAACTTATCCTTTCTAAACCCCTTAGACCAAATTAGATGCATTTGCTCTTTTTGATCTTTTGGACAACAAAACTGCTTGTTATGAGATGTAACTTTTTGGATAGTTTTTACCTCTGTTCTTGAAAAGAATAAAGTATTTTAACATCGCATTTGACATCAGGCTGTATTTAGAGATTGAGACATAAGCATAATTTCTCAACACTTAAAATCAAATGAATCACATAATATGAGTATAAAAAATTGGGTTTGATTGTTTTCTCCTTCCTCATTAGATATGCTAGCACAAAGAAATGTAGCACTGAAGGGAGAGCACTGATGCAACTTGATTTCCAACAGTTTTTGACCAAATTGGATCAAATAGTGGAACTGAGGTATGTAAAGTTTATGAATTTTAGAAACTATTTTGACAAAGAAAGCTGCATTAAAGAGGATTTAAAATATAAGGCCTTTGCCATCATTTGTAGTTTTAACATGATGATGTTTTAATGTAACAGTAATAATCTTTTTACCTTATCCTCTGTTACATCAAAATAACCTTTCAGAGCATTGAAAAGTATCATTAGATAACTTGGTTTTGATTGAATATCTTTTCTCTATTTTGATTTTATGTGTGTATGCATATATGTGTGTTTTTAATAATTTCACAGGCTTGAAATGTGCAGACTTTATTTTATAACAGTTTTCTCATTTATTCTGAAGAAATTTGCTTATGTTTGTCTTAGGTTCAAAAATGTCTTTGGGAATTAGCAAGTTAGCCACTCCACGATTGAAGTGATAATTTCATTGTGACATTTTTCTTGTATAATTGATTTAGCTTCTGTTCATATCCTCCTTGACACAGGCCAGTTCCAGACAGAGATCTTGTGGAGTCTTATATCAAAGCTTACTACTTGCCTGAAGAGCCACTTGAAGCTTGGATTCAAGAACATAAGGTGGGGCGCACTGTCTGGCTGTGGAATTTAAACTTGCTGCTATTTGATTATGTGTGTAATAGTTTAAAATTGACATTTTGCGTGATCGGAATATAGCATTGTTTATGGTTAAATATAGGAACAAAATAAATGTACAATTTCTGGGTTAAGTGCAAGATTTTCCCATTTGATATTGTCACCTTTTTATTTTGTAATGTGTTTATATTGAATTTACATATAGGCTGTTGAATATGAAATTAAATATATTTTACCTTACCTTGAATTGAGCATCAAAAATGGACAGTTACCTTCATTCATTCATTTTTTCCAAGCACTATAAGAACATGGAACAGAATTTCTCTGCCTTTTAAATGAAGTAGCAACAATGACTACTTTAAGATTGTTCTTCAATCAATTATCTAAGATAAGAACAGCACAATGGACAGATTAAATTTAAATGTACACGACTGTCTCATTTTGTATAAGAAGAAGAATAAAGGGTTATTTTTAAAAAAAAGAAAGAAACACATGCTTACCAGGCTAACAAAATAACTTGATGTTCCTTCTGCGCAATTATTCTACAATTCAAAATATTCTTGAATAACAAAGAGTCTGGAGCGAGCTGGCCCAAAACACAAAGAAGTAAATAAAAGGTTTTCTCATGTCATCTGTTGATGGTTTCACAAATTCAACACACATGGACTTTTTTATATTGAGAAAATATTCTCTAGAAAGTGTGCAGAAAACATAGGCCCCAGGATATAAAATTGTTATGCATTGTACTATTTAAGTTGATAGCTGTTTCCATGATGACTAGAAATTTGTAGAAAAGAAACAAACAATATAAGTATTTTCAAAATGGACTTTCTCAAGAGAATGCATTTTTTTTCTTCTTCA
The DNA here is from genome assembly GCA_028565895.1 of Goniobranchus geometricus. Lineage (NCBI taxonomy): Eukaryota > Metazoa > Mollusca > Gastropoda > Nudibranchia > Chromodorididae > Goniobranchus > Goniobranchus geometricus. The sequence goes on along the minus strand of JAOWAY010375404.1, from coordinate 11,079 downwards.
ATCGAAATTGATTTTTTAAAAAAATCTTAACCCAACAAAATGTAAATAAATATGATTCATCATCCATTTGTTCATGGCAACAAATTCATATAACAAAAATCGGAATATACTTTTATCTTCTTAAACAGGAATATTCCAATAAGCAGTTGCTTGCCCTGGTAAACTCAGCGGATCATCTGAGTCGGAAATCTCGACAAAAGATGACAAACATCATAGAAGACTTGGACAGGCCAAGAAGATGATATAGAGGAAAAGATGAAAATTTTGGAATATCCGTTAATTTTTTATCGGGAAAGGCACATAAGGATGATTATGGGAACAAGTTTGAATTAAGCTTTAATTGAAATTAGTTTTGTCCTTCTGTTCTTAGGTGCTTTTACATGTTGACTTTTTCCTTTTATTTATAACCTAGTTACAATGGAATCATAGTAAAAACAAAGGCTTTCATATTGTAGGCAATAGTATCAAAACAATAACATTTGTGTTTTAGTATGATTATGAAAAACTGCAAATTTCTTGTACTCAGTTTTTTATTCTTATTTCACCCATTTATTATTTTCAGTATGTTTTGATATAAAAATTTTATATCAGGTGTGAAAAAAAATTTGAAAAAAAAAATTTATTTCTCCCTGATAAAGAATTTGAATGGCTCAGTAATGGTGATGGTTTTATGTAGAGCATTTTGTTTCTTCTATATGTTTTCGTAAGTTTGTTCATGATTTGTGTCATACTTCTTTTTTTTTTTTTTTACTTCATTCTTTCTCTGCATTTCGAGCTGCTAATGATCACAGCTATTTTGAGAAAACAGCATCAAATCATGTTCATTTGATATATTAAGTAGCATCTATAAGGTTAGAGGTCAAGCCATCTGTATTTTTGGTCTCAGGGGGTTTCATTTCTTTGAGTGGACTGGTAAATACTGCATCTTTTTCTTCTTCATATAAAATACTGACTGTCTCACATCGCATGAGCATGAAGTCAATTTGTTGTTCCAGTGTGGTTCCAACTGAGAGTGAAATCATATGACAATCGCAGTGGTAAGGCGAAAAGATCATCTCAGCCAATACATCTTTTGGGGAATTATTCATTTAGGAATTCCCTCACCTTAAGGTGGCAGTATTGCCAAATTTTTGGCTTTGTTTCCCTATGAAAGTTTTATTTTGTCCTGACTTGTGAAACCACAAGCGAATCATTGCTTTTCCTTGATCACCAGCGATTAGTCATTACTTCTTCTTGATCACCTGCAATGAAAATTTTTCTTTACCCTGTATGGCTTCTTTTGGTGCTCATTAAGCAATCCATAGCCCCGGCATATTTCCGCCAAGTATGTGGTGATGTCACAAACAATTTTGACAAGGTGGAGGCTAGCAGAAAGTCAAAAGATTCTCTGCGCCATGACAAAATTACCATAACAGTGACGGACAGAGGCCTGAATAAGTACTTGTCCAGCTTTTTGGATCAAATCAAGATTTGTGGGCTTTCTGCACCATGCAGTGAGATAGATAGATAAAAAGATCGATAGAACAAGAGAGAGAGAGAGAGAGGGAGGGAGAGAGAGAGAGAGAGAGAGAGAGAGAGAGAGAGAGAGAGAGAGAGAGAGAGAGAGAGGGGCAGGACTGACAGACAGACAGAGAAAAGCTATATAACCAAATACGACAAATTGCCAACCATTTGGACAATAAAGTTTTATTATTACATCATTATTATTTTTAAATTCTTTCTATTTATTTGTGCTCTACCTTATCTTACTGAAATGGCATGTTCCTTGAAACTCCCTTTCCCTTAGACGTAACCGCTCAAAAACGCTTCCTGAAAGCCGTTCTGTCGAGGGCAAATCTTCTGGCCCCTGCAGTGCAATCTACCTCAAACCGGTTCAGGATGTGATCTTTCTATTGCCTTCGGGGTCGGCCTCTACTTCTTTTCCTCCTCACCTATCCCTCCATTATTGTTTTCTCTATGGTTTTGTTTCTCTTAATGTGACCAAACTAGGAGAGCTTTTGTTTGCTGAATTGTTGGATAAGGTGACTTCTGTTTTGAATTAAACCTTTTCTGACTTCTTCATTTCGTATTTTATGTTTAAATGATATTTCGAGGATTGTTCTATAACAAGTCATCTCAGAGACCTGTATCTTATCTATTTCACTTTGGTGTATGGTCCAAACTTTGCAGCCATATAGTGCTATTGGGGAAAATGCAGGCTTTCTAGATTCTCATTTTGGTCTTTATTAGCTTTTAGTATTATTATAAATTATGTAATGAAGGACTGCCGAGGTGTAAAGTACAGGGATAGGCCTAATCAGACATCGTGATTGTCTGTAAGATTCAAGTTGCTGCAATGTGGGAGGGGATGAAGGGTTAGATTCTCATCATTGATCCAAATAGAAAATGTTCACTTTTAATAACTCCAAAGGATTTTGGATGCATGTTGTCAACTTATTGGATTTCGTTTTAAAACTCAACCCAGCGCAAGCTCTTGTGTTTCTGCTTAAGCGACCAATTTTGAGGTGATGATGAGGCTGACCGCATGCCTTTATCGACACCATCACCTTTTCTTTTTTTGTTTTCACTGATGGGAACAATCAAATTTTTCCAACAGGATTCTGTTCAGGGAATTGTCTATCACATGTACATTTCCCCCTCTGTCAATGCAGGACCATTTTCAATTGAGAAGGCACGGGGAAATGACACAAAATCGCTGCACACTTCTCTCACAAGACACTGTTAAGGGCAGATCAGGTTTGTTTGTGACACCAGCTTGGCAGGCATCAGATTGAGCTACAATTAGCACAAACTGCTCCTGCTTATTGGCTGAGGCTCATTACCATGTGGGAACTACAGATGGTCCATGAGGCTTGAGGCTTAGGATGAATATCATCATCTTTGCTTGGTGTCATAACTTACAAGAGATACTTTTTCTGCATGTATAAGTTAGTTGATCTATGAATTGGTCTGCAGTTGCTTTTATCAGGGAAAAGTAAATATTGTATATTATTTTCTTATTACAAAATATTTTCATTTGTCTGAAAAAAGATAAAAGGCACATTTGCTTCGTTTAATGTTTATAAATTTTCTTAACGTCTGTCTGTCTTTGTGTTACCAAACTGCTCTGCTCAAAGACAAACAATCTTGACAAATTAGGTATCGAATGAAAGCTCTCACTTCAAAGAATGTCTATGGGAAACTGTCTTGTAATTAAGATATAGGCTGACTTTGCGAAACAATATTTTCCATTTGAGTAAGACTACAGAGAGGAATACTCAGATAGTCGCCATTGAAAGGAATACTCGTCACTTAGGCCAGGCGGAAGGCAGGAACCGGGCGAGACTCACAACTGTGTGTTATTGAGTGTGGGCCCTTTACCCCTTCTTTTGTCTCAAGACATTGATCTACTTCCGCAGATTAGCGTCACAAACAAACCTGATCTGCCCTTAACAGTGTCTTGTGAGAGAAGTGTGCAGCGATTTTGTGTCATTTCCCAGTGCCTTCTCAATTGAAAAGGTATATCCAAGTATATATTCCTTCATCGCATGCCTAGACCAAGATACCTGATTGGTATAAAGATGAAATAATGTTGGGCCTATAAATCTATCCTAGATCCTTTCAGAAAATCTAGGACTAGAATCAAGATGAGAAAGATCAAGATTTTAGGTAGGCATATAGATCTAGATCTAGAATATTCATATATCTATTCAGAGGGATTTTCACTGAGAATGTGAAAGAATAGTAAATAACATTTTGAGATTTGCAGCCATATTAAAGGTGCAACGGGAGGACTTGTTGATAAGAACCTACTTTTATTACACTTATATTTCAGAGCCGAAGAGTTGGGAAAAAATACAATCTTTTATACCCATGCTTTCATTTCATTTTATCCATTAATTAATGGTGGGGGAAACCAATCAAGAGCCCTTGACACTTGCCAAGTAAAAGAAGTTTGGCATGTGAAATCAGATGTATATTTCCTGTTTGTATATAATTATGTATTATGGTGATAAACCATAACACTAAAACATATGTGATATTGTTTGGTACTTGTGCATTTTCCCTGGCATCTATAGCGTTGCTGTAGGAATGCAAGCTTAATTAATTTGTTATATTATATCCTCCATGCATTCCCAAATTGTGTGAATGTAGATATATTATGGGACATATGTCAGTTGCAAATGCTATTCATCGCTGCAGAATTATATCTGCCTTGTGTGGTCGATTTCAAGAACTTCATATAATAATGCATGGCATGCCTGTTATGGGTTACGCTCCAGCTCAATATCAGACCTGCACAAAATTGTACATTCAAATTCTGCATTATGATGAATCTGAGGTTCTATTTTACAGAGTTACTAACTCATATTGTAATTTTTTTGTGTTCTCTTGAAATTTTGTAGAAACTATGTTAGGCTGATTGAATTCTGCATTGATGTTTCCTTGATGTTTTTGTGACACACAAGTTGATTTAAGTAAGGTTAATTAAAGTTTGAAAGATACCCACCAATACTTTCTCTGATTCAGATGCCAATGTCAGAAGAAAAAAACATAAAGAGCAACATCCATATCCCTCTGACACAAAATAAAAAGTGCAATTGGTTTGTAAGAATATATATATATATATATTTAAAGTTTGTCAGGATGTGTGCACTTATGTGTATGTGTATCTGTGTTGTCTGCTTGTCATGGTGAAATTGTTATTGGGCTAAAGAATCTTATGCATGCATGTATTTCTTTTGAAATGTGATGATTGGTGAAGAAAGCAAGTATTTTTTATTTTATCAGTGAATGTTATGAGATAGATTGAACTATGCTGGAATGAGAGTGAACTTAGAGAAAATATGGTAGGCCTGACTGTTATCAGAAATAGTGATCTTTTTTTTTTTTTCGGGTTCATTTTCTTTTATAACTTTGACACTTTGAGCATGACGAAAAAAAAAGAAAAATGTGTATGGATAATAAAATGAACTGTGATATCTAAGGTTAATTTTGTTATCATGAATTTGATATGCAGACTACAGCTCATGTCACAAAATCTGATCTAAAGATAATCTTAAATCCCCAACAATGAAAGCAGAAAAAAAGGATAACATTTTAGGTTCATACAATTGAAGTAAAATGATGAATTACTTCCATCACATGACATGAATGAAATTTTGTGCCTCTCCAGGGCAAACATTACAGCCAAGGGACATAATTTAAAAAAAAAAGCTAGTTCTGACAAAATACATTTTTCATTTTTTTCCATCTTACAATATTATTACAACCTATTTCAAGTGTAATGAAGAGTCACAAAGTATAACAACGAGAAAATGTGCAATCACTGTCATACTTTAAAGTCATAGATCTCACATGGACATGTATGTCTTTCGATGGCGAGCATTGCAGCAAGGGAGAGAACTCTTCAAAAACGAAATTATTCCTATCACTTAATCCTTTTCCTTTTTTTTTTTTTTTGACTACCGGTATTACTGTAAATTAATCTCTACCTTCATACACACAACGTATTCAGATGTAGTCAAGTCACAATCCCTTTGCCAGAAGCTGTTGCAAATAGCATTACAGTCGTAATCTTTTACAAATATTTTCTTGATAAGTCAACTAACAACTGGTACTACAAAAGAATCGTGTTGATCTTCGTTTGAGGCTTGTTTTAGCTTTTTTTTTTCTTTTTCACATTTAACTGATCTTTCAATGTGCATGACTGACAATATTTTGTACAGTTTGCTGATTGTACAATGAGAATGAGGATAAAATGAAATAAACTTTTTAAGCAGTTGTTTCTTTTGGTTGGTTATTTTTAGCCAATTGATGTCCAATGTTTGTTTTGACTCAGCCCCTTTTCATGACTTAGGAGAAGTGAATACAGAATGTTACTTGTGAGTAAGTTTACATATGCACATGGTTAGAGTTACTCGAGAAAAGGGGTGACAGTGACAGGATTTAAACGTACTGTTTTGATTTTTGTTTGAAACAATGTTCTTCAGATCCAGCGAATTTTAAATCTTAATTAGAATCACATGTCCTTGGTCCAGAAAAAAAAAAAGAAGAAAAAAAGTTGAGATAAATCTGACTATTGTGATGTAAAAAATATGGGAAGATGCACAGGGCTACACTAAATAAAGTAGTAAAATAAAGATATACGTAAGTGAGTGCTGTCTGATTGTTTAAGGAAATCAAAAAGTAAATTAGCTGGCATTGCCCTACTGATTCTGTTTTATGTAAAGACTTGCACATTTTCAGATGCAAGTCTGATTTGTGATAGTCAGGACATTCGACTTGTAACTGCAAGGTTCTGAGTTTGAAACCGGGGCGTGTGGTGGTGCTCAGTCCTTGGGTAAGGCTTTTTATACACATTTTCCTTACCACACTCAGGTGTTATTTATTACCCAACCATAGGCAGAGGAGGATCTTGTCAATATGCCAGAGCAAGTGTGCCTGTAAAATGGCTTCATCTAGTCCACATGGAGGTGAGAAGGTATTTGATTGGAAAAGGCCTGTCGGGATCACTTCCAGCACATTTAGTTGACATCGTGCTATAAAAGCACCATCAAAGTAAAACGGATTCAAGTTTGTAAGTCTGGAAGCTAATTATAATTATACAGTTACAGATGCATTGCCATTTTCAAAAATCTTTTAAAGATCTGGGAAGTAGGTCTACATACAGCTATACTTGTTGAAAATTCAATTTTCAACATGTAAATGAACATTTTAAATTCTACATTTTGCCTTGGACAATATTTTTTCTCTTCTGAAAGCCTGCTTCTGCTGTCTCTGTTTTCTTTTATCTTTAATTAGCCTTTTTGATTCTGTCTTATTTTTTCCCATGGGCAGGGCATTTGGATGACCTACAGGAAAGTAAGAAAAAAAAGCTCTCAAACAATTATAAATTATAGAAACAAGTGTTGGAAGACATTTAATCCTCTATAATGGAATGTTGTGTTTCTTCAGAAATCTGTCATACTGGTACCCAAAGTCCTGTACAAATAATCCCTGAACCAGAAGGCGAAAAATAAAATACTTTAGTTGTAGTCGAGCACCACAAAGATTTTCCCATATTATATTACCATGCTAGTGGCTGAAGTTGCAGTGCTGCTCTCTTTATTTTTTATCTCCTTTTTATACTGACCGATTGTTTGATTAGGTGTTTTTGTCAATTGTCAATGCATATTTTGTAGACCAAAGTTTCCAAGTCTTTTATTCCATAAAGTAGCATGTAAAAATGTGCCGTGGGGTCAAGGCATTCACTTATAACAGCAAGGTTCTGAGTTCAAAACTGGGCCATGTCATGGCGCTATTTAGTCCTTGGAAAAGGCTACTTACACACATTTTCTCTTCCCACTCAGGGGTTATTAGAAAACCCGACAATAGCCAGAGGAGGATCTTGTCAGTATGCATGTGGCTGCATCTGTATACTCCACATGAAGTTGAGAAGGTATTTGGTTGGAAAAGGCCTTTGCTTTGAACGCATAATTTAGTGGATTTTGCGCTTTATAAAAGCTCTACAAGCGGTACATCTTGAAGAGTAGAGCCAGCTATCAGAGCAGTCATTTGTTGTCAAGGTGAAATTTTCAAATAAAGAAAACCTATGAATTTGATTGAGCTGTTTGCATGATGCCTTATATCCACAGAACAAAGAATTACAACACAAAGGTATGCCAACGCAATGATTTGTAAGTGTAATTAGTTTTGCTTTCTTTATTGCTAAAGCTAGCAGATCACCTGGACATATTGATTTGTGTCTTAAATCAAAGAGAGCAATTATACATGCATAATATGCCTACTACTACTACTAGTATTGCAATTGTCACAAAAGCATGTGTGTAAAACAAACATACCTCTTTTTTTAAAAAATGGATCACGGAAACAAGCAATACGTATGATGAAAAACATTTAAATGTATAATATGTATTATGTATGGAACACAAAAGATGGAGCAGGGCATCAAGTTTAATTGCCTGGTTGCTTTGGAGTATGTCTTTTTGGGTTAATGTCAAGTTTTTTTTTACTGCACCAGCATCAGATAGGCCCTGTCAAATAAATGTGGGTTTTTTTTTTAATTCTTTCCAAACTATTTGACTGTGAAATCACCCCATGACTAGACCTGAAGGGGGGCTTATCCTTACTCTACTCTAAATAATACCATCAGATTTACATCATCACACTCACAATCAGACACACTCAGAGGCAAAAGAAAAAAAGGCTGCAACCTTTTCAATGAGCTGATATTTATTCAATCATTACCTGGTATGTAGCCGAACTGTCCATGGACAGTGCTTGGAAATTGTGAGTAAAAAAAACATGTAAAAGATTCAACATTTCAAAGAAAAACTTACAAGAAAGCAATACTGTAGATTAGAATGGCTCATCAGCATAAAGTAAATTAAGCCTTCATGAAATTAGCTATCGTTATGATTATTGTTCAAGAGGATACATGTTTATAATTGATGTTGGATGAGCTGATTTCCATTCTGTCATTTAGTTTGCTCTCTCCAGCCCCAACTATGCTTCGGTTAAAAGTAAAAGCACAAAATATCCACCACTTAAATTGCTTTCCCCCTTAATCTTTCAAAATCAAAACATTTCAATACAAAAATCCCTCATGAAGAACTGTCATAAATGTTTTCTTCTGTTGAGGTATATTTTGTTATTACACTTACTTTGTAAAAAGCCCTGGCACTTGTACAAGTATGAATAGCGCAAAATCAGCCGCACGCGAGACTCCGCATCTACAGTTTAATCCACTTCTGCTGATAGCCGCTTCATCCACATTTTCACAAATGAACAAGCTTACTGAACGATATCCTTTTTTTTTTGGCCTACTCCACGTAATGGACATGCCTCCTATGTATACCCACAGACAAATGGGATAAAATGTTGCCTTCAACGTGAACGATCAGTCTACTCTACTAGTTAGTGTATCGGCCAAGTTCTAGATCTACAACCGTAGTACAGTAGAGTGCCTTACACACATGCTCTTCATGGCCGTTGATACCATCTCCCTACCTCCACTTTCTTTGACGTTGATCTCCCCTTGTTTTTTTAATCTCATCAGCTTCGCAATTTTTGTTTATTTCTAGACATTTTATATACCAGTATTCAACATTATATCTTCCCAAAACTGTCGATAAAAGCGGATTAGACTGTACAATTAGCATAACCCAGCATGAAAACATTTGCAGTAAGCAAGCTTGCACAGTAAAAATTAATGGATAGTGTCACTAAATTATGGGAGGGCAAGGTGTGTTAAGGAATGTCAATCTGTGGGCTTAGTCTGGAAAGGAAGGTTATAAATGGGGTAACGGGTAGTGGAAGGGAGACCCATCCCTTCCCCCCCCCTCCCCCTACCCTCCCTGTAAAGGGGGACATCCAAGATATAACAATGCTCAAAGTCAAACATCCAATTTTTGTCTTAGTACAGTCGATTCCACCCATAAGAATGCCATAGAAGAGAAGAGGAAAAATCTTTACTGTATAATTATATTGCCTGTACTCGCGATCATGTCACACAAACGCACGCTTCCCTGATCATAAAATTGACAATGCTGTTATTAAATTGTGGGGAAGACGAGACTAGTATAAAACAAAAAGCGTGCAATAGGTGTGACTGAGATATATTGATATATACACGAATATGACAAGTGATGACAGGACAACGTGTGAATGGCAGACAGTCTGACCCAGGAGCCTTGCGATGATCAACGCCTTTGATGTGAACCGATAATCCATCAAGAAGGAAGAAAGAAGAGCACTGTTGGCAGACAGACAGCCAGGTCATGTAAGATTCAGTCATTTTTGCAATGTTGCCCACTCTTCACACATATTCGTACATTACTTTCTTTATGACTGGATCTCTAATCTAGTATGCGCAATCATGTCTGTTGATGTGTCAATCTCTGTTCTATCACTATATCAATCCATACGACTATTAAGACCAGTAGTGTGATATTATTGCAACTTCTTTGCCGACAAAGGATATCTAAGAGGCGCCACTCAATAAAACTTAAACAGTCAATGGAAACAATCGGTAAAATACGACCTTGGCCTCCCACCCATCGGCCGCATTCATGCATTACCATGGTCTGCCTAAGAGCATATTTTGGTCTTTGCCCAAAGACTGTCTCTCGGGCAGACTCTATCAAATGTCTGTGTTCATTTCATGATTCTTTCCAGGTGAGCCCAAAAAGTAGCTGTTCAAACTCAACAAATCTGAGACAATAATTATATACAAAAATCATGTAAAAGGTGTCTTTAGAATAACCACAGTGTTTTCTGCAGAATCACCTCATGGTTTTGACAGAGCATGCTAATTAAGTGTTTCTGTAGTTTTCACATGAAAAATGCAGTCCTTAAAAATTGAAAGTTAGACAGTTATAGAATTGCACCGACAATGTAATATGATTTAACCCCACCACCTGGTGTAAATTTTTTCGTAACACAGCTTTTAAAATTTTTAATAAAAAGAGCATGTGACATTCATCATGCCTTGAAAACTGATGTTTCCATTTTGCCTAAATTCAATTTCCACCAAGAACCTTGGTGTTGATTTTTGAAGTAGACATGACTGCAGAAGTTTAGCAAAAGAAATGAAAGGGCTTTGTTGTTCCTCCCATTCAAATGGTGACACAGAGAGAAGTTTTAGCTTGGTGAGAAAAAAATCACACAGAATTCAGGCCTTCTTTGTCAGCTGACACATAAAGTGCTCTTTTGATTCAGAAGGTGCACATGTCTTCAAGGAGTATTGTGTGTCATGAACATAAATTTTCCAAATCTCTCATTGCCAAGGCAAAAAGTGCTTACATTGAGAGCTTAAAGATTAGGGCCATACTCCTCATTCTGTGCCATGTAAATATTTCGTGTTTTAGTATGAGTAATAGTTTTATTATTCCTTATCGCATGTGGTTATTTTGTGTTTATGTATATATAATAGGTCTTTTTTAAAAATACAAAATTATCACATACACATTGCTGGACTTCGGAGTCATATATTAAATGTGTAAGGAAGGCTGTTGATGAATCGGGGGCAAAATCGGTAAGTTGATCTTGATTTTTAGATGAAATTCCTTATTTTCTCCTTAATGATCCTGCATTCTT
>JAOWAY010374293.1:0-15002 GCA_028565895.1 Goniobranchus geometricus | reverse complement strand
TCCAATGCCATCATAAACCACACTGCTCCAACGCCACCATAAACCACCATATTTCAATGCCACCATAAACCACCACACTCCAATGCCATCATAAACCACCACACTTCAATGCCATCATAAGAAGTAATTTACTGGAGTACCTGTAGTTATATTAAGTCCTACAGGGCTTTTCAATGACATAAACATGCACAATATATTATGATATACATGTACAAGAATTTTGCTCAAAATTGCAGATATTAAAATAAAATAAGAGACTGGAACAATACAACCTCACATTTATAAAAACCAAGCCTTACAGCGACATATTTCCCCCTCCCACATTGAAATAACATTCTTAGTGTTCTGGTCAACGGTTCTATAGAACTGCGGTGGAGTACCTAAAAGATTTTTTCCCTCTTGCTGTGGTTCTGGGTCTTGGCACTGTCAGTGTATTTATCTTTGTGTTTCTCAGGTAAAGTTGTATGATATATTTTTAAGAGTTACCAAATCTTGGGGACAGGTTGTTGATAATTTGTGAAGAATATCTGGAGTTTCCATTGCCACAATATGCGTTCTTTTTACTTTTAAATTCGAACTTGTGCTTTCTGCAAAAGGCTAGTATAAGGACAATTATAATCATTGTAAATACATCTAAGGGCTCATTCTTGGATTTTTCCTATTTTTCTTGTATGTGATTTTTTCTTAATGCCATGCCAAGGAATAAGGAAGTCTTGGTGTATTGTCCATAAATGCAATTTTTCTACAGCACTTTTAATACGACACAAAGGTTCTAATGTTATTTAATTGATCTGCAATGCATGAGCTGATTCCTGTGATACTACATTATGAAGTGCTTACACAATTTAAGTTAAATTAATGTTTGACCATTGTAAATCTCTGACAAAACGGCATAAGCATTCACAGAACTTTTTAAAATGTGCTATTATATCTGAGTGTAGTACGAATAGGGGAAGCTATAAATTAAGACCATGCAAACATATATATTTCATATTTTCGTTCTTTTGCCTGCAAAACCAATTAGAGTGACTCTGTTACCCAAGTGGGGCAACACACTATTGAAAATGTGTGTTTTTTTTTTTTCTTCTTTGGGTTTTTTAAGGAAACCCACTCAAAGACTTAAGCATGTTTGATTTTGTGTGACTATGAGTGGTAAGGCAGGTCAAGGCAGGAGAGGGCAGAAAAGGCTGATGAGACTCGGATGATGACAATGAAATACTTGACAAGAAAGGTTTAGGTTTTTACCTACATCTAACTCAAGGCAGAGGGGGTCATGGTAATAAAACAACTGATTAAGATTCGAAATATTTGGCCTCATTTGTATATCCAGATGCATCACAATGTTTTTCAATCCTTCATAAGTCTATCCTACAAAATTTTGTCAGGTTATCTTGTGTCGTTGAGTGGATAGGAATTTTTTTCCCTTATCATGGTCATTCTTTCAGAGAATGTCCTCAAAAATGGTGGCAAAGGGATTGCAATAGTATCTAAATTAGATGGCAAATAAAGGTCTAACTCATTCCTGCTCAAGGGCATCCCACCATAATCTCTGCTGGTGATCAATCAAAGGGGCGTAACTCTTAATTTTCAATGGAGTCTTTAAACATTGTTGAAATCTTCCTCATGCTCACAAATATTCATATTAAAAAAATGAAACATACACCAAAAAATCAGTATATAGTAACAAAAATAGGTTTCTAGAAAATGTATGGTCTTTGTGTCATAACTTACATTACACATTTTCAAAAAAATCATGAAGTTGAAAAAAATGGAAAAAGCATTCCTTTTTTTTTTTGGTGAAAAACATTGTTTGTCCTTATTCAGATGTTGTTGTTGTTTTTTTAAATAGCCTTTCATGATATTTATTGAAGCACAAGCCTTTGTGAAGTTGTACTTGGCATTATTGTTTCCTTGGTTCTACCACTGGCCCATTGTGATGCCGTCTGCAGAACACTGAAAAAAACAGCGTTTTTTGGCCGGTCGTACAGATTATTGCATGTTCGCCGCTGAGGGTTTGGATAATACTTCTCATCTTGATGGCCTCAAGGGGTCTCTTTCCTGATGGTTTGGCAAGTTTAAAGGGGGAGTGGGGGGGGGGGTTGGAAACTAAAATTTTCCCTATACATTACATCAATTTGACTCATACAAAGGTGGGATGGACATGTGACGCTGAGTTGAAAAATGTAGACTTTTTTCCCCTTGCACTTCCAGTTGCCATGGAAACGATGACCATTTTGGATTTTGGCTCAAATTTTCACACATTTTCATATACGATAGGCTTCTATATTTTTTTATGTGCACCCCTCAAACTCTGCACACTTCTTTTTTGATACAATACAGTGGAGCTCACCTACAACGGCCTCGTCATCAGCGGGGACTCGCCTACAACGGGGGATTTTCAAATCCCTGATTTACGCCCGGGATGAACACATAAAAATTAAAAAAAAACAGGATCTTTTGATTAAAAATTGACTCTCCAGCCCTTCATCAACACCAAGTTGTCGACTAGGCTTGTACACACTCATGCACACATTCCTGACATAGGCAAGGAAATGGTGCACTTTACAGGAGGTATTGAAGTTGTCCTCGCCACATGCAGGTTGGGTGTCGATGTCGTTCAGAGGAAAGTAGTAAAGGTGAATTTTGCTTTAGCACTGTCTCCCAAGCACGTCAGAAACTGACATATATGTACTTGTAAACGTCCTCCACAGTGACTGGTCTCCAATACTGACATGGCCCATTGACAGGTTGCTTCTGTGTAGCATAAACATTTGATTGAAGCTTTAACAGTTCTACCATCTCATCAGTCAGAAACAGTTTGAAGTAATCTAATGCTCACTATCATGCGGGAAGATCATGAACACCATCTTCAGGCTCAGTGAAGTCTTTCAAACTGTCCCTCAGACTGGTTAATTCTTCACTCCACTCTCCTTCATAGGTAGAGTCTGGAGTTCTAGATCTATTTTCTTGTTCATAAGTATCAGAGTCATTTGATAGATCTACAGCATTAGACTCTTCATCTAACATCCTCTCTGCATCAGTATGACCGACATCTGACTCATTTTCATCATCAAAGTGTGTTCTGGACAAGGGGTTCAGGAAATTGAAAAGCCATGATGAGACGATAGAAGAAGCCAATTTTTAAAATTCTAATCAGCAGTATAAAAACGAAAATAGTTATCAAGACCTGGTATTAACTTAAAAAATTGATCTAAATTTCCTGTACAAAAAGGTATCGATGGTGTATGCTTATAGAAAAGTTCACCCAATTCAGCGGCACATTCAAGTACTTAAGTTGCCTAGGGCTACCCAATGTCGCTATGAGCAGGATGGAGGTATGTCGCACTTGGTCGCATTGCGTGGGAATGGATAAATATATGAAAAGGAAGACAACCGAAAAAAGCCCCACAAAAACATGACAAAGTTTGTTTTTACCCAAATAATCCATGTTTTGTTTCTCCTTTTCAAGTCTAACTATAGCCAATCTCTTGAAATGGTGTTCAAACTCTTCTTTCTGCCCTTTCAAAAATTCCATTTGCTGATTAGTACTCTCCTTCAAAGCATCCAGTAGGTGAGTTTCTATCAGGTCTAGTCGTGAATGAAGATGCATCTGAAAAAAAGATTAGATGTTATAATTTATTGAAATCAATGCATACAACTTGGAATGAAAACCATGTAATGGATGTAATAGTAACGTTCACAGCTGTCGGACCAGATGTTCTCATTAAAAGGAGAACGTTCTTGAATTTTGGGGAGAAAAGGAGTAATAAGCCACAATTTTACTTTTCACTATGACTGTCAAAAAAAAAAAAAAAAAAAGAAATATAATGCTATAGTCTCCATACATGTTACAATGTTACAGAAGCATATATCAGCAGCACAAAGGTACAATGTAATAATAGCACAAATGAAACACTAATATCATTGAATTAAGGCCCATTTTCAAGATAGATACCTCAACCCCAGGTTTGACACTGTATAAAGGACAGGAGAGATATACAGACACTGCATAAACTAGATTAATATCTAGATTATGTAGTCTAGATCTCTCTAGAGATGTATGTATCTGAATTATAAAACCTAGAACTCTAGAAAGATTCTGAGATCGAATATGGCTGCTAGATCTGGATTCTATGTTAGAAGACATAGCCTAGGACTAGGATCACTCAAGTCATTATGAACTCTGAAAAGACGTATTTCATCAGATTTCTTCTCCATTTATTTACATGGAACTCGGAGACAACTGGGTAACGGAACCATCAATAATTTCCTGTTGTAGGCAAGTCCCGTTATAGGGGTGTATCTAGCCACGAGACCTTTTTTGGAAAAGACATTTCGGAGTTATGGCCCATTTAAACCAATATCATTTTGTATGTTTCCACGTCCGTTTGTTTATATGCATCTGTTTTTTGTTTGTCGGTTTGTTTGTTAGACTTATGTTGATTTTTGCCGGTTTTGATCGAAAGTAGTCCCGATTTGACTATCGATAAACATTAGTTCGATAGAAGACTGACTGACCTACTTTTCAATGACACATAACCCTGTAATGGGCTTGCTTCCTTGCATGCAGCGTTAGACAACATAAATGAGACATACATTGTTTATAACCCCTATGCGCACCCCCTCCCCCCACACGACACGGTGGGATTGATTTAGCCTGAAATGCAGCAGTAAAAGACCCGTATAGCAGCAATCAAACCCCCATTGTAGCCATGCATTGTGAAATAGAATGCCGTTGTAAAGGGGCATATTTGTATAGGCTGTATAGACAGGGTCCCCACCAAATCTGGGAAATTTTTTTCAAGACCCCTATTCGTGGAAACAATAACACCCAAAAACGTTAAAAAACTGACAATAGAAATGCTCAAAATGATCAAATACATAATATAAACATTCAATATTTCTATGAATAGGTAGTAGATAGGGCCTAGTTAATCCATATTATTGTTATAGTAATGTCAATGACATGAAAAATAGACAAAAAAACCCATCAACTTATTTCCCCTTACAATATCTCACCTTTTACTTCTTTTCCATGAGTACACTCCATTAGTAGGCCTAATTAGATCTACATCTAGATCTACTAGTCTCACCTACCCATTGATTTGAAATCCACATTTTTCTTACTTATGTAGAGAACATTCCGGATACCTCGCCTGAGCCATTGTGTGAAACTAGGTCTAATCAGCGGTCGTAGTGGACAAGGATCGTAAGCACTGGCACTCAATATCTTTCTCTAGATCAATTCTTAAATCTGGCCTACTAGAATTACTAAATTGTTGTGTTAGAGATTCTAATAAAGCATACATACTTGACCACCGTATGTGATCTGAGATCTATTTCCCATATGTAATCCACTGACAATGAGAAATATGTCCACTCCAAATCAATGCAACAACTGAATTGGATGACGATGAATTGTGAAGAGGACAGAAGAATGAATTTCATCGGAAGACGAAAGGATTTTAAAGAATAAAACAAAGAGCATGCACAGTCCACCTAACTTAAAAAAGAATACACAATCAGAGTAACTTCCCTTTGGCAATCCAAGGGAGATGTCGTGTCGCAAGGGCAGGCCTAGGCCGAAGCTAGCTAGGCCTAGACTCCCCCGGTGGGTGACTGCCCTTCCACTTCTGGTATGAAGCGACTCTAAATGAGGAAAATGTAGACAGGGCGCGGCCAACTTAATTTTAACCGGTTCAGCATGGAATTATAAGACTTTTTCTTTTCCCCAACTTCCCGACCCACCACAAAATTCCCGACTTTTTCCAGATTTCCCGACTCGGTAGTGACCCTGTATAGAGCGTGAATAGGGGATTTGAAAAACCCCGCTTGTAGGCGAGTTCACACTGTAGACGAGGCCATTGTAGGAGAGTTACACTGTGTAAAGATCATGAGCTACATAATTCATTTAAAATTCAATTTTGATCTACTCCAAGAAGCCACCTGAAAGATCTTGACACCAGGAATTCGACCATACTTATTTTTACGTCATCCCCATGAAGTAACAGCCACGATATTTGAAGAGTGAAAATTGAGAGTGTGATCTTCAATTCTCCACATCACTCCTCTCTTTAGTCTTCATTCCCACATAAGTCCTCAAATAAAACATCCTTTGTCTACCCGGTGCACTTCTCACCTGATGTCGCCTAATTAATAGGGAGACTGTTTCTGAAAACAACTCTTGAAATGCAGTCAACGTCCTAAACAGATCTAAAACTATATCAGTTGGAAACGGCCAAGAACCCTTGCGACCTTTATTAAAATAGTCCTGGACCGATTTCATAGAAAAAAAATCTAAGACATATTCAGTACGAATAATTGGTAGTCTTACAGATTTTACTTGGATTTTTCTTCTTCGAGGGGGGAAAATATTAGTATTATTTTTAAGGATGAATAATTACCAGTCTTGAAGCTTCATTCCAGTGAGCTCCTTCAATCAGAACTGCTATGGCTTCCTCTGGGTCCTGAAAAATGAAGCAAAAGGTCTCAGACATTCTTCTATTAAAGTTGTTTTATTTTTCAAGACTTTGTATGGAAAACACAAAAAGAGATCCATCCTAATGAAAGTTTTCTTCTCTTATTTCTTTCATTAGGATTTACAGTCAGACTCTCTTCATCATACACTTAAAGTGTTAAAGAAGAAATGGAATGAAGAAAAGAGAGAATGAAGGTTTTTCAGCCTATTTCTTCTACAATCTTCAACTGCTGTCAGTTTTGGAATGTACAAAAGTACTGCCTGTTTCCGGGATTGGAAGTGAAAAAATCTTGAAAACATCAAAGATGGACATTTGAGCGGGCACAATGTGGAGGACACTTGAATCCTACACCTAGTATCATGAAGCTCTGCTTCCTTGTGATTGAAATTTTGAAATCACTAGGACTAGGACTTTCTGAACTTGTGGCAGTGGTCGGGGGTGGGGGGTGGGGGGTGCACCATTCACCTTGACATCAAGGTCAGCTGATTTATTCCTGTTTATTTCTTGTTCAAAGTTTGTGTGAAAATGGATTTGGTTAGCGTCAAATTAAATACAAACAAAAATTAATCACAATGGCATTTCCATACCAGTTAAGACAAAGAACATGGATAACAAGTACAAAATCATACCTCCGCATACTCCTCATAAATTCTAGATGCTTCAAGATGCCTTTGGCGGTCTTTCATTTCCACTGGAAGGGAGTAAACGGAAACACCATGAAAAGCAATGTTTGGGGTAAGGATAACATTGTACTATGGACATTATGGTACTTTGCTTTACTTATTAGAAACAGGCAATCTATATTTAGGCCCTGATGACCCAACGCCATTAAAAAAAAAATCCATGAAGAAAAAACAATAACTTAAACATAAACAAAAATCTGCTTCAAAAAACCTAATGCCCAATAAATCTTCTTTTTACTTTTGCTCATTTAGTGATTAAGGGCTTGTTCAAAATCAATTCCAAGAAATCCATCCGTATATGTATATAATGTAAACATTTCAAACAAACAAGGGCTTGCTTGAGCAGGGAGTGTTGTGAACACACAATCTAAAGAAAAAGGCTGGTACTGGTTCATTCAGGGCTTTACTGGTCTAGGCCAGGAATATTTGTATATGACATATTCTTGGGAAGGTATCCAGCTTTTCTCCCCAAAAGCAATCAGGTGCAAATAATTACTTCATTACAGGAAGCAAACGATTCTATCAGACTGCTCTGTCTTACTGATCCACTATTCACTCGAAAAGGAGTTGAAGGGGCGTGTGTCAAGATGGAATGTTCTTCTAGTGGTCGATAAATAATACAGTCACGGAACCTCCACATGAGCTCGGGTTGTGACTGTTAAGATCCTCTTTATTATCTTCCAGCTTAATAATCATCTTTGTAAACAAATCAAATGGAAACAAACAAGAAAAATTCCAGTGCAAGAACAACTCTTCATCGAGCAGCAAACTTTCAAATCATTAAATTATCTACATCCATGTCTCAACCGTTCCTTAAGATCAAGACAGTAAGCATGAAGTATTTGTTAGCATATATATAAATTAAACATGCAACATCCGTGATAGAATAATATGCTAGGTTGATTACCTGCTACTTTTTTAGCTAATTCAATCAGCTGATTTTTGCCATAAGCCATTTTGTGAGCCATGCAAAAGACCTGCCTCCAATTGTGACCAGCCCTGAAGCAATTAAGGGCTTCTTCCCATTCCTCAGCCTTGATGTACATAATGCCAGCCTCATCATTACGGTTTTTGGTTTTCAAATATGCCCCATACAAATTTGCAACTTGCTGGGAAAAAGATAAAATAAAAATTTCATTCAATAAAGAAGGAAAAAGCAAAAGAAGCCGTTGATAAAACTATGATAATTTCCATTCCATGTAATCATTTCATAAAGGTATAAATTGAATAACATCAATAGCAAATTACTCCAAAAAGCACAGCTGCCAACTTTTCAAAAATAAAATAAGGAACACACATTCGAGTGCGGCTTTAAGCGTAACATGATAAATAGTTGACAATGGTAAAGTATTTGCATTAGAATATATAATATACTCTCATTTCTAACCTCAGCCATATTGTTTGATGGTTTACTGAATAAACTAAATCTAGAATCAGTTCCACTTTAAAGTTGTTTTTTTTGTTGTTTTTTTTTTTTTTAAATAAGATACTGTACCGACTGTACCAATGACATCTCATCAGGAGTAGATGTATATTGGATTCCTCAAATGGGTGAAATACATGTCAAGTGAGATGTGAAAGCCATTCATATTCATACTGACATCAATCAATGGCTTTAAGCTAATTATTGGGATGTTTGACATTGGTGTAGCTCCTGTGTGGCACCTTGAGCCTGTTTCAGCTTCTATTGATTAAATAGGCCTAACTGCTAACATTTCCCTGGATGACGCCCCCATCTCTTTTCCTTCACAGGAGGGGGAGCAAGAGAATACACATGATTCTAGATACAGATCTTTGATTTATAAATAAGCTGATAAGAATGTGAACAAGAATAGTACAAAATCCAACCATATTCCGAGCACACTGACATAGAACAGAGAAAAGTATCCACCACTTATCCCTTAAATGTAACTGGGAAGAAGTTATAATCATAATTAAGAACCACACCTAGTTCCCTACACAAGTATCCAAAATAACCGTAAACAATATGAAGCATGACGAATGTTTCATAAGGAGCGTGGTTTGTCCGAAACTACCAAAAAATCATGATAATCACTGCAAAATCCGGTAAAAACAAAAAAAGGACTTACTCCAGATGGCAAATGCGGAACAGTTGGCACCTATGAAAAAGTCAGGCTTTAAAAATAGCAACCTATTAACATCCACAATCAACAATTAGTTACACTCATTCCTTCCACAAGATCAATAAGTTTATGGAACAAATCTACAACAAAAAATAAATCAGGTTGGATCATCCAAAAGCTCTTTAAATGCATAAAAATCTAATTGATATACCAATTGATGAGTACCAAATCAGACACCATAACATTACAGCTAAATTCCTTCTTCCCCAGCTCACTTAGATGATGGAAGAGAATCCCTGATGCTGTCAGATACAGTCGAGACATGGACTCCTTCAAACAATTCATCTTCCACATTACCCTTAGGTCACGCTATTATTTCTTTTTTTCATGCGCTTCAACCGTCATACTCAGTTTTACTGAGTCAGTTGGATTATTTGCAGAAGAAGAAGAGTCAATCTCCATCATATGCACTAGTAATCTTGACCTCTTTGAAAATGCTCTGAAATCAACTGCCTTTACACAGAATAAAAAAAACTAGATGGCTTAGATTTAATACAGTTTGATGAATCCTTCAGTATATATGTGATAAAAGAAAAGCAGATAAAAGAGAAATCTCTACATTGCTTTTTAAGTTTCATGTTCGGAAGAAAAAGTTTTTTTGTGTGAAATATTTGTTTGATCCTTGCAGTCTAATAAGTGTGTTTGGCGACACATTGAAAAGTCCTGGATAAAATATTCACATAATATTTTGCAATCACTTGAATGGAACAGATCGAAAGAAAAGTTTGAGGACAGACAATCTATTCTTTGTCTTCTTCGGGATATCTTATGAGAAAATGATGGAATGCATTTGAGTACATTGAGGTCTTCTAACGAGTTGCTTGTTAATCGGTGATACTTATATGCATTGTACTGCATGTGAAGGTGATGCATGTCAGAAATAACAACTCCTGTCAATGAGCAAAATTGTTCGTTTGACCTTAGAGGAATGCAAAGACATACACATCACTGCTTCAAAGTGAAAACTTCCAAATCTTGGCCTGACAGTTTAACCAACACGAAATAAATACAGAAAAAGACAGAGGCACAAAGATGTGTGATATCATTTAATGATGATGCTGATTCATATATTTCAAAAAGACTGTCATAGGACAGCAATAAACATATTCTGTGAAAAGCTGAGAGACTGAATTCATTGTTTGAAAATTCAAATACACCTGATCTGCGAAAGTGATAACATATTTAACTAAAACACTCCCATATTTCCAGTCCTTGCATCCCATGCCAATAATAAATCATTAAAAAAAATTACATCTATCCCTCTGGAAATGATGCTCAAGACCTAACTTTTATTTTGGTGTTGTTGTTTTGTGACAAATAGAAAACAATAACAACGATTCAAACCTTAAGCTGCTCAGGTTTTCCTTTATAAAGACCTACAGCCTTCAGGTAAAGTTTATGTTCGGTGATCAGCCTCACTGCTTCTTCAAAGTATTCTTCTCCTTCAATGTTTAAAAAAACAAACAACAAAGTAAAACAAAAAAGGACGTAGGGGGATTGGGGTGAGGGGGAAAAGAGAGAAAGAAAACTTTATTAATTCATAATATTTTCATATTGGTGACCAAATATCAAACTAGCTCACATTTAACATTAACATGAGGCAAAGGAATCATATTCAGTTTTAAAGTCAATTATATTATAATATTTATGTGCTCACTAAATATTTCCAATTTCTAACATTCCATAAAGCACAAAAAAGAGATCACTGAAAACCAATAGTATTACGTATTGTTGAAAAGAAGCATGGACAATTCATATCCCATTTACTGACAGCCTCTTTTCCTGTTAACAAACTCATTATCCCATGGAGTTCCAAAGCAAGCATAAATCAATGATGCTTCTTTCATATACATATATATGTCAAACAAATCATGGTTGTACAGATAATGTGCTTTGACCTATATTATTGTATATGAGACTATCCCTCAAGTTATAGTTTTCAGCAGATGATTCTTCAACTCACCACACTTTGAAATGTGATCCAAAGCACTGCTGTATTTCTTTAAGTGACAATCAATCGAGAATTTACGGTAATTTTCCTCCAGTCTTCTCATTTGGTTGAGAAATGGAATATATTCTTTAGGATCCTAAGATCAAACAAAATGTGAGGTCAATTAGTAAATATGTCATAAAAAACAGTGTAGGAACATTTTCTTAAATTCCGTCAACTTGGTTTACTGTAGAACCTTTTGTAACTGATTATCAGAACCTGAGTTTTAACCCTTGCATTGCCAAGCTATAACGGGTCTGATGTTACTCCCATTGCCAAGGATTTTGGCAAAATTCCATGAGATGTAGGACTTTCAGGGGGAAAATTCATTTTTGAAAAGCATACATGCAAACAAGATGAAATTTTCAGACATGTTATGAAAGTGAACGAACTAAATATTTCAAAGTTAGATATGCAAATTAGGTTATGTGACCAAGGCGGCCATCTTTAATATCTAATTATTATGCAAATTTCCAATATATTTCACATATTCGAGATTTTTTTTTATTGTTTAATGACTGAATTGTGGTCTTTAGATGTGTGAAAATATATGTAGGATGGAGTTCTGTTACCATAAGACTGCTTTGCTGGTACTGCTGGTAGGCAGGTTTATTGAAAGAGAGGATGAATGGGAAAATGAGCTTATCAGATCTATTAGTCTATAGCTTGATCAGGGAAAAGCACTCTAAAGTCTGACTCTGACTGATTAGTTCTACATCCTTCTAATCTGGATTCACATTCATTACTCCTACAGAGTCAGAATCAGTGTTTATTAACCATTCTTTTGCAATTACAGTTCTAATTTATTCAGCATTTCCATCTCAACTCAGGCCCACTGCCCCACCTCCTCTCTAGGCCCCGTTCATATCTATCTTCGTTACCAGGTGTATTATCATCATGATCTGAATCCCTGTCTTCGCTTGAACTAGATCTATTGCCCTTTTCAGGGGCTAAAAACAAAATTTTCTTCTTGAAATTTCTCTCCAGAATCAGAGTCATGTCTGTGAATGTTGGCATAATTCTCACTTTCTATAGTTGTTGGCAAAACTTTTGAAAAATGGAAAAAAACACAGTCGGTTGGTGTATTTCGACAGTGAAAAATTCACAAACCAAAAGTAGGCTGTTCTATACCAAGGGAAGCCACTGCTGCAGAAGTATGGTGACGTTGTGGAAAGTGAATCAAATTTTCATTGGGCCATGTGGATGATTCGCTTTATGGTGAACAGGACATGGCAACGTGAGGTTTAAGTGGAAAAATGCATATCAAAACAAAATATGTGGTTCAATCATGTAATAAGACACAAAGGCAAATCAAGCACATCAAAGTATATTTCTCAATTAAAAGATAAAAAAAAGAGACATGCCTTCTGAGATCTTTCAGCTACCATCATGACAAGATCAAAGTTGTAGGTGCCCAGAGCCACATCATACATTTCATTGACGTCTACCAGAAACAATAAATATTTCAGGGCATCCAATGCACTGGGTTCCTTTTCTTTCACTTTTTTACCTGAGAATAAGAGAGGAAAAATATAGAATTTGAATTGAATCCCTTTTTCTTCCTCACGAATGATCTCATGCAGTGACACCTTTCAGCCCCTCCTCTTTTCTTCATGCAAAAACTTTTTAACAAAAGAGCTTTTCAGAATTATCATTTCATATCATTTTTAAGGGTCATGATAAGGGTCAGATTGAAAAAGAGAGGACTGTCTTTCTTTTTAAATAGATGATGTTTTAAAAACAAAAACGAATCCCGAAAGAGAATTGTTCAATTTAATATCTTAAAATAACTTTCAAAAAGTCAAGCAGTAAAAAATTTTTCAGCACACAATTGCTTGACTCTTACCACGTAGTGACCACACTAAGAGCAAGGCTTGTTCTAATTCAGGTCTCGTCTTCCTAACATGAGCTGTTAAAATTGGGAGTAAGTATCTGCAAAAAAAAAAAAAAAAAAAGCAACCAACAACAAAAATCATTTTTAAAAATATCAAATGCCCATGGTGACAAGCAAAGACATCATTTAAACTTTCACTCTAAAGATAAAGGCAAATACCATAAGAATTAAAAAAAACAAATATTTTATATGGGCAAATGAATTTTATTTTCCCTTTCAATTCTCAAAGGCATCTTTACGATCTGAGCTATAACTAAAACAGTAACATGCTACCAACCTGTCCTCTCCTAGTCTTTTAAATGCAGCCAACAAAGCATTACAAACAGCATCAACTTTGGATTCTTGTTTAGAACTGATGGCCAGAACAGGCTCAACGGATGACTGTTTTTGATACGAGGCAGGATACATGGTTTTGGTGACATCCTCTTCTCTGGAAGAGACCGGGATGAATGGTATGGAAGAATGAATGGAATTTCTTGGATGAGAATTAACCCCAAGATTCAGCAAATGATGAAATAAAAACTTACATCAGCCAATTGAATTAAATGAAATAGAACTAAATTGTTTTTCAGATGATAATGTAAGATAATCTGAGTTAAGAACAGGTGTTATTTTGTGGGTTTAACATCACTTTTCAACAGTGTGGGTTATATCAGCAATGGTACTATCTTGATATGTTCATCATGCATCCAGTCACAGTATACTGATAACTGGCCATCCAGTCTTAGAACTGTTCTCATAATGCAGAGCGCAAAGCGAGATAGTGAATATGTCAAGATTTCCATATTTTGTTTTAGGGTACATTTCATTTTCTCCCGGAGGCAAAACTGTCATTTGGAATGGTACCTGCACTAGCTATTTCATGTCTTATTCAGGACAGTCAGGCCTAGAGTTGTTTCCCCAAAATAGTCGATTTTCACTACATCTGGTTAAAAACGTAATAATACAAATAAATTGTGCTGCTTCATGCATAAATGGCCAATTTCATAGAAGAATCTACATCTTGCTCTTGGGTCATAACTTAACTTTAGGGAATTGTCAACATGAATAATATAAAGTACACTTTAGAGTGCAAAGCATTTGACAATCTTTTGGTAACATGTGGGACAGTTAGCTCAATGGTTAAGGTGCCGCCTTGGATCAGGAAGTCTTGGGTTCCATTCACATAAGCCACAACTTGTGTTTTTTCCTTAAGCAATAAAATGTACTCTCATCGCTTCACTCAACTCCATTGTTATATGAGTACCTAACAATAGGTTGGTGTTGTTGCACTGAATGTGCTCTACACTTCAATGTATACTACTCTGGGGGATATGCCTGCTAGGGGATACATTACTGTAAAGCCCCCTTTGGGACTGTTATATCGTCGGTGAAAATGCCAAACCGTGTATGTCTTCCAGTCAACATTTAACAGGAGATCAAAAAAAAAAAAATTATGTCCAAGATTTCTTCTATTAGAACGACCAGATGGGATTCTTAAATGGTCCAACACCTACTTGACCAGACTATTACTCATTTTAATGCATTGTTTTGTTTTTATTTACTCGGGCCGACTTAAATGGTTTGACCTACCCGCCAATGGAATATTTTCGGACTTACACGGTTTGGTATTTTCACCGAAAATATGCACTTGTAAAGAAAGACATTTATAAAATTCTTTCATCAGATAATTAAAAGGAAGCTTTTGCCTTGCTTGATTTCCAAGAGGGAAATAGAAAAAGCTTTTGAGAAATATAGTCGATGTCAACAAAATAAAGGGAAAAAAATAGAGGTAGTGAGGGGGAGGGAGAGAGAGAGGGGGGGAGAGAGAGA
>JAOWAY010373184.1:0-15010 GCA_028565895.1 Goniobranchus geometricus | reverse complement strand
AGAGAGAGAGAGAGAGAGAGAGAGAGAGAGAGAGAGAGAGAGAGAGAGAGACAGAGAGAGACAGAGAGAGACAGAGACAGAGACAGACAGACATTCAGAAAGACAGATAGACACAGACACACACTGGACATGAAAGAGAGGTAAAATAATTAAATATAAATATGACAGACCATGAGAACAAGTTCATCCTTATGGCAGAGTACAGTACAAACAAGCTAAGAATAAAGGTTATTTTGTTCATATATATATATCCAACTTTATTAATCTTCAATAATCTCAAAAAATATGTCAGTACAATGACAACGATGAAGGTAGGTGTACACTGAAATAAATAAACCTGAAAATAAATAGTGGACTTAGATTTAAAATCAAAAGTAGAAGGAAATGAAAATGGGATGTTAAATGAATGGTTTAAACAGGGATTTTGTTGTGGGTTTGGGGAGCTTTTCTTTTGTTTCATTTCGTTTTTTAGTTTAATACATGATTTCTTAATTATATATATTAGAAAAACTTAATACCAGGACCGGAATGTAACCAAGTATTGGAAGCAGGATAACATGAAAAATGGAAAAAAACCAAAAAACAAAAAAAAACGAAACAAACAAACAAAAAAACCCAACCCCAAAACAGGGAATGATTAATAATGGTTAAAAGGAAAAAGAAAAGGAACCGAAAATTGGAATTGAAAAGAGCTTGGCAATTAGAATTAGAGACAAGAGTTGGGAATGTATCGAAGCCCTCAAAGTAAAACCATTAGTCTATTATACATGTATTACCTATGTGAAACTGAAGCTGATACCACAATGGGGGACTCTCCATTTAGAGCTTTAACTTACGAGTTGAAGTCTGCCTATGCTGTGATGTTGAAAAGATGAGATCTCCATTTCTATCATTTCTAGAGGAAGTAGAAGCCCTGTTTATTAATTTGGATATTCAAGTTCCTTCAGCATAATTATAATCATTAACAGGCTTAAATAATATCAGTACTATTGTATTGCAAGTGTGTTTTTGTAAGAACAATTTTGTTTCTTATCATCTATCATCTTTTATCGATTAAAAAAAGGATATTACTTTCTACATCTGCTTCAGCTTCAGTTCAGAATAAGATGCAAAATATACTGGTAATGATAAAGGTAATCATTTGTACCAAGTTTGACAAATTTGTCAGAAATGGAGAATATATGTTTAAGAACATTGGATAACAGGTGGAATGCTTCAAAATGGAGGTTGATCATTGATAATTATCCTTGAAATGAGTGGAAAACTCAAAACAAAACAATAAAACGCTGGGGGACAAAAAAAAAAAAATTACACAATTTTTGATCAGCAGGTTTGAATTGCCAAGAAAGGATGAATGGAAAGGAGGGGGGAAAAATTGTTTTTCGCTATAATTCAAAATTTCACCATAAATTCTTAGCAAGCAAATTATTTCCTTAATAGGTTGAAAAGGAGAGTATGCATAAGTGTATGAAAGCAAATGTGAAAGTCAATGAGGAGAATGTCATTGTTTGAGTAGCTTCTCTAAAGTACATCTAGTATCCACTCTACTCCCTTGTAAACAGTTCACAGATCAGATTGAAAAATCCACAGACATTAAAAGAGAGATGCATCTATCACACATCTGAATCCTGACCCCCTTTCTGTTCTACTACAACAATGACGATAACCTATGAAACTCATTCAATGTACTCATTTATTGACATCAAGCATTGGCATAACACTTTAAATTGACTTAACCAAAACAGAAATTAAAGGAAATTATTTCCAATGCTTATTTACATGCAAATATCTAGAAAAACCTTCCAGTTTTAAAAATTAGAAAAACCAACTGACAAGCCATGGCCCTCAATCAATAAATTAAATATAAATGGGAAATAAATGAAATGAAATCTACGAAGAAACTTTGAAAAAAAAAAAAAAAGAAGGAAGAAGAAAAAATTGGTGAACGAAAAAACAAAAAAGTGAATGAAGCTTCAACCAGCACCAGACCCTCTCACTTGACTTAGAGTAATAAAAAATCAAATAAAGTTTTTTTGGGGGAAATTTTTTTTTTATATGTATTTCAAAGTTAACAAATTTTAATGTGAAAAATGCGAGTGAAAGAAAACAGTACAGCAGTCATTTACATAAAGTTTGTCCATGGATTACAAACTTGAAAATATAATTCTGAATTATGCAAGAACCGCATGAATTTTGTACAAAAATATAACGATCGAGAAGGCACTTATAAGCATTTTCTGCAAAAGAACATTATCCTGCTCATATTCATGCACACTTATACACAAGCACAGATTCATTGAGCTTAATGTATCATCATAATAATAGCAATAAGAAAAGGACTTTCATCATAGGATAATACAATATAAAGATCAAGAAATTGAGTTCAATAAAAGGTGTAAAGAGGAAAATTCCTACTAAAACAACCTGTTTACAATTGGAAGGCACTAATTCATTAGCCAATAGAGTATAAGGAAAAGTATAAATTTATTTAACTAATCAAAGGCACATTAACAACTAAAATCTAACCCATGCGAAAAATACTTTTGTTCCAAATTTTGACAATCAAAAACAACTGACATATTTCACTGTTGTCACGTACGTATTTGAGTAACATACCACCTATCCATCAGTACCATTAAAACCATGTAAGGCACAATCAATAAAAGAATATTCAGAATATGTATTTGTTTCTTATAAGCTAGGGCAAAAATACCGGAATGATTAAAAAAAGGTAAAATATTTCTGCACACGATTGTTGAATACAAGGAGTAAAATAGCAAAGCATTATATAATGTACAATATTCAAGATGTGATAACATCTTATTATTTCACATTATGGAAGACTGGATTTGTTGAAGTTGCCTTTGTAAAGGCACTTTAATCGCAGAGTATCATTGTAGGGAATGTAGGGGATTGATTTTCAATTGTAATATAAAAAAAAACCCAGCTTTTAATTTTATATTTCTTTAAGGCCTACATGTATGCAGCCAGCAATGATTTTATAATAAAGAAATAGGAAATGCTTTACATTTGTACATATTTACACACACACACACACGCCTGTAAAGTAAAAAAAAAAAAAAAAGAAGAAGTAGACCCAATGTTTGAGGCAAGAAATTTCAAGAAGCATCGATCTTCTTAGTTCAAAACTTTGAAACAATACTCCAGACAAACTATAGTATATATGCCATTTACCAATGAGGGTATTTGTCACTTGCTTTCATTTCATTATATTATCTTACTTTCAAATTTATTACCTTTTGACATCAGGAAAAGCTTAGGAAACAAAATGCTAACACCTTTTAAAAATTGTCCTCTCTTTGGAACCATTCAAACTGAACTTTATTACCCTACCCACCAGCACCACACCTCACTTTTCACCCAAAGGAAAAAAAAAGCAAAAAAAAAGCGCTCAAGTGGTGGAAGGGGAGGGGGAAAAAAAGGAAAGAAATGGAAAGAGAAAAAGTTCTTGTGCATGAGTAAAGGGGAGAGAAATAGTAGGAAAACTATGCTGCACATAAGGCAATTGCACCAACTTACTGACTAGCTTGTCCACTCCTGTTACATATTTTCATATGTTTACAAATAAATATCTGTTTTATAATTATGTACATCACTAAAAAAAATATTAAAGGTTTCTTAATAGGAATGCACAAAGTCTTAAAACAAAAATGGGGCAAACCTTAACCCCAACTAAGTATCGCTTGTATACTGTTCTTTAAGATGAATTGTAAAGAGAAAAAAAAAGAGAAAGAGAAAAAAAATGCATTTAAATAAAACAAGGCAAGTCAATTTGCAAAGTTGTAAGTCTTTGATAGTTTCTGTTTGAACACATTAGGACATTTTTTCTTTTGTTTGTTTAAAAGAAAAAAAGAAAAAAAAAAGAAGAAAAGTTGTGACCAGACAGATAAAATAATGCAACAGTCTTGACTTGAAAGTAAATGTAGAGGGTTTATAAAAATAAGAAGGAGAACACTACAGGGGCTTTATTAAGTAAGGCAAAAATTTGGCATAATATGTCTTAGCATTGACTTATGACTGAATCCATAATTTTAACTACGAATTGGCAAGATTAACAATTTTCCTTTAATGGAGCTGAACTCAATCACACTTCATGGTGTGAATGAGAAGAATCAAATTCAAAAGACTCTTATCAACTATGATCTTGATGGGAGAAAAATAGATGAAGAAATGCACTGATAACACTATGATGAATGATATTTTCATGGGCATTGAAAGACAACTGTTTTTAATTAGAAAAGCAAATTTCAAAAGATGTGATGTCACATTAAAAAAGCAAATAAACTACAATTGTAGCAGCTAGACACTTTCAGAGAAAAAAAGTAAAAAAATGTAGAAGAAAGGAAATTTTGGTTTTGAAAATAGCAATTATTTACAATAGAGTGACAAAAAAGTATATTAGGATCTGGGTATTGATGCAAGAAAATATCAAAATCAGTTTGAAAATCAGTAAATTCCTAGATGATGCTAACATCTGAGAGATTTGTTATCTTTTCCCTCTGGAAAGAAATCAAAACAGAATTTTCATTGGACATCAACGTGCCTTACCAGATTAAATCAGTTTTATTTTATTCTATTTAAGATACAGATTAGCATAATATAAATAATCATATTGAGAGATCAGTGGTCATGGAAATAAGAAGATTAAAAAGTAGCAAAGAAAAAGAAAATAAAGCATTCTGACTGCAAGCACTTGGAAGGAGCATTTCCCTGATATGGCCAAAGTGTCTTCACAATGGATATGACATTATTTACAATTTACCGTATGTGGATCATTAAAATAAGAAATGAGCACAGGTTTTGATATGATGTTATCTCTTTAAACAAAATAAATGTTTTTTGTACAGATTCATGTAATAAAAAAAGAAATTAATGAAATGCATAGATATTTCTATATTTATTCTTACAGGAATGGAAAAAGCACTGTAACAAGGTTTATTGATATGGAATGACTTATTTTATGAGAAAAGAAAGCAAAGGTACCTGATGGTTTTCTTATGATGGTCCGTTACCATTGGTACAAGTTAGATTTCTCTTCACACAAAGAAAATTATGATGAAAAAAAAAAAAATCCCACAGAAGCATATCACTCAATGAAAATAGAATTTAAATGTCAACATGGCTGCCAACCAGATGCTGTTTCTCGTGTTGAATCATCAAGGCTTTGGCCTCAAACTCCCGTTCACAATACTGACAGACATAAATCTTTGTTTTGATAATTTGACTTTTTCTTGAAGGAGAAGCTTCTTGAGTATTGATGGTGGCATTATTGGCATTCTTTGCCTGGTGATGGGAGGTCTCAGCATTTCTGTTGTTATTGTTATGGTTATTATTGTTGTTGCTTTTCCCAGCATGCTCTTCTAACATGCGTTCCATGGCGCTGGCTTCCAACTGAGTTCCAGGAAAGTGAATCTGAATATGAGGGAACATGATTTCCCGAGAGGTAGCACCAAAGTCACAGTAAGGGCAAACTAGTTTTTCCTGCATGTTGTGACACTTCATGTGTTCTGACAGGATATTGGTAGAGGATGCCGTAAATGGACATCGCTCGCATGTTAATTCAGTCACAGAGTCCTGCTGTGAGGAATTAGAGCCAATTTGACCTCTAACTGATTCATCCTGTGAGTTATTCCCCTTGCTCTGCTCAGAACCCTTTTCCATGGATTCATCAGCTTCAATTTGATCCCCATTAGAGAAAAGTGATCTAGAGCAATCTGACGCATTAGATGATGAATGCAACAACATATGTTGCTGTAATATACCTCTGTTTGTGGCAGCAAAACTGCACTCTGAGCATGTAAATTCAGAATCATTTCCATGCATGCTCTTGTGAAATTGATAGCTACTTTTGGAGTTTGTCTTGTAAGGACACAGTTTACACGGATAGCTCTTCTTAATGACGGTCAACTTGAAGGGAGGTGACTTGGCACTGTCATCATCTCCAGCTTTGACAGTTTTCTCAACATTTGGAATTTCCATGAACTTTGCTTCGAATTCCCCAGAGGTGCCATCATCAAATTCCTGATTTAAAAAGTTTTTGTCGCCAAGGCTAGCATCATAGGAAGCTTCATTGATGTGAACCTTGCGGTGATGGCTGAGAAGGGAAAACCGATCAGCACTCCAGTCACAAAAATCACAAATATAACGTTTCCGCTGTCCATGGCTTGACGTGTGAATATCAAAAGATTTTTTGCAAGAGACTTTGTAGGGGCAATGTGAACAGCAATACTGACTAGCATTATGTCCCTCTTCTTCTACTTCAGGAATATTTTTTCCCATCTCATCTGAAGCAGTGCCTGATTCATTCTGTTGGATGCCTAGAATGAAACTTGTATTGAGAAGGTCAGATGCGGGTGGTGTGTGGTTGAAGTTTGGTTCTTCTGCATGCAACTTGCGATGCTGAGTTAATAAATTAAGGCGGTCGATACTGTAATTACAATGGTCGCATCTATACCTTTCTTGAGTACCATGAAAGTTGAGATGCTTGCGAAACTCATAGGCTGAGTTACTGCTGAATGGACAATGGCTGCATTTTTGTTTGCGAAATTGTTTATCAATGCTGTTATCGATCTCCTGGCCTTCTTCTTTAAGTCTTGATGCTTTGAATGCAGCCTCTGCTTCCATTATATCTTTGGCTTCCAAGTCAGCGATGGCTCTGGTGTCCATCTCAGTTTCCAAATCATCTGAAGTACTGCTTTCATCATCTCCCTCCTCCATGTCATTCTCAGCATCTTCACCATCTTCAATTTTATCATTTGATGACCTGTTTGGGTCATAGAAAATATCATGGAAGTAGTCATCATGCTCTACAGGTACACTATGAGATTCAATATGGTTTCTCAACAGGACAGCTCGAGCAGCACTGTACGTACAATCTGGACATTTGTAACGTTTAGGAATCACATGCTGACGTTTGTGCTTGAAAATGTTGCTCTTGCATGTGGTGTGATAAGGACATACTGAACAGCGATATCGAATGCGGCCTGAGGTTTTGGATTTAGGAGATGCTGATTTTAAAAAGTCTCCATTAAAGGACATTGCATCTCGCAATTCTTTGTCTTTATGCATTTCTTTTGAGGGAGTCACACTCTCATTTTGGGCATCTTTTTCCTGCTTAACAAATATTTCAGGTTTCATTTTTTGTTTCATCATGTAATTGGTAGAATGCACTTTCATGTGGTCTGCCATTACAGCTGAAGAATCCACGCTAAAGTCACATTGCTCGCATCGGAAACGGGAATCAGAGTTATGGTATAAGATGTGCTGCTTCATGTCCTCTTTGACTGGGGATGAGAAAGGACAAAAAGGGCAGGACAGATGTTTTGACAATGATTCTTTTCCTTCCTTGCTCAAATTGGCTGGCATTTTGACACTGCTGGGCGAGTTGAAAAGATGAGGCATTTTTTCCTTCATTGCATTGAGCTGAACCATTTGGATATCAGTGAAGTTGAGCTGCTTAAAATCCAAAACTTCTACAATTCTTTCTGACAAAGGATGAGTAGTTTTGCAGTGGTCAGACATGATATGAATATTGTCATCAGAGAAGTTGCATTGTTTGCAGTTAAATTTAGACATGGCACTATGGCTTTGCATGACATGGGTGCAAGTGTTGCCAATGGAAGCATCCGTAAATGAGCAGATTGGACAAACAAAGTTTAGGGTACTGTCTCCAGGTACAACGTTAACTGGAATACCACTCCAAGTATACTGTTGTCTTGTGATGTAGACGATATCATGGCTGATGTCAGTATTGGATCTTTTTGAGCTCAAATCCATGGCCATGCCATCATTTGAGGATGTAGGAGATGGTCCCGGGGGGCTGTCAT
This sequence comes from Goniobranchus geometricus, assembly GCA_028565895.1. Lineage (NCBI taxonomy): Eukaryota > Metazoa > Mollusca > Gastropoda > Nudibranchia > Chromodorididae > Goniobranchus > Goniobranchus geometricus. The sequence continues at coordinate 7,163 of JAOWAY010373184.1, read as the reverse complement.
TGTTATTGCCTGATGAGGAAGACTGACTGAAAGCCAAATTCATTCTTTGAATCTGACTGGCGTATTTTGGATCTTGGCTGAGGGCTTTCCATTTTCTAGTGTGAGAGATTTTCATGTGTTGGTAAAGCAGATCCATGCGATCCACGCTGTAGTCACAAAACCAGCACTGAGATGGCATTTTGCTACCGTGAAGGTCATAATGGCGCTGGAAGGTCTGTAAACTGGGTGATGAAAAGTTGCATCTGTCGCATTGATACTTCTTAGCACCCACTTTGTCTTCTTCGAGCCGTTTGTTCAGAACCTCTTGGAGCTTATGGTTGTTGCTTACCATGTGACAAAGCTTTTCAGTCAGTTGCTGATTTCTCTTTTCCGCAATTTGTTGTTTTAGAATCTGAAGGGCTTCCCCCTGTTCAAGTTTGGATTGCTTGTTTTGGGTATCTTGGGATTTGTTATGTAAATTGGCATAAGCCTGAGACATGTTGGTGTCTTGCTCTTTCAGTTGGATAGGGTGAGCCTGACTGGCATGCTTATAGACTGAAGTCAAATTAATAAACTCCGCTGGGCACCACTCACATTTAAACTTATTAAAAGTTGTTGTTGAAGGTGGTTGCAGTGGCTGGCTAAGGGCGTTTTTCTGCTTGGGGATCTCATTGAGAATCTGTTGAATTCTTGCTTGTGTTGCTGCATCCTCTGAGCTCTTGGAACTGCTCTCTCTTTTATCTGTGGTTGTTGGGGCCTGACCCAGAATGGCCTTCTCCGAAGCCTCCTCTACAGCAATTGCTTCACTCATTCCTTCTCTCTGTTCATCTTCCTCACTGATCATGAAAAAAGTTTCCCATTCTTTAGGATTGAAAGCAGGGTGTGAAACAATGTGATCAAGGAGCGCTTCCTTGTCTTTGAACTGAGATGAACAATAAAAGCAAAGCAGGGCGTTTTTCTCCATTTGTTCATGCTCTTCCATGTGTTGATCCATTGTCTGGCGGTTCTTGCACAAGAAGGGACATTTGGGACATGCAATTTGTTTGATTTGCTTTCTTGGGTGTTTAATTCTTGCAGCATCAATTTCATGGCTTTTTATGGTTTCATTGGACATGGAATTATTTGATGCCTCTTTATCGGTATGAGAGGCTTTCCTATGGTCCATGAGTTCTTCGAGAGACATAAAGTATGTAGAACATTGGAAGCATTTGAACCTGCCTTTGTTTTCCATGGGTTTCTCATCAATTTTGTGGGGTTGGTCTATTATGTCCTTGTTCATATCTTTGTTGCTGTTGTTGTTGTTGTTCAAGAATGGGTTGTTCCTCTTTGGGTAATGGTCATAGCTCTTCCTATGCTTTTTCAAATCACATGCCCATCGAGTAGAGTAATGACATTCATCACATTTAAATGGTTTGTCATCTTTGTGAAGACCTGAGTGACGCTTCAGTTCTGCCTGGCTCTGAGTACTGAATGGACAGTGTGGGCAATCCCATATTTCTGCTGAGTTGTTCTGCCTGACACTGGAGACGCTGCCTGTACCAACAGATGCGGCCACAGGGCTTGGGTTTCTGGAACTGTTGTTGATAGAATCAGCAGGGCTTGTGAGACTGGGACTTGACACAGAAGAGCTGGACAATGGCACAACTGGCTGACCACTTGTGTAAGCTGCATAATTATTATTGATGTTACTGTTTAGTCTCTGATCGTCATTGTTATTATTAGATGTGGTCAAGTCAATCAAGTCAGAATCACCAGACAGGTTATTGTCATTGTTGGCATACTCATCTGAGCTCATTTCTTCGTTATGACTTTGGTCAAAGTCACCAGACATGATTAGAGATGAGGCAGAGCCAGATTCATCTGACGAGCGGTGGAATACAACTGCTCCTTGCTGTCCATTAACATCAATAGATGAGATGAAAGACAAAGGCTGGGGAGTCATCTTTTTCAGTTTGCCGTGTTGACCTACAATAGCATTAGGAGGACCACTGTTTGAGCCATCCCTCTTTTTCATCTTGGTTGTGTCAATGACATCATTGATGGTACCACCACCACAGCGTTTCAAATGCTTTACAACATCCCACTTCCATTTGCTTCGGTAATCACATCTGGGACATAAATATGGCTTTGAATCTGAATGATTTTTCATATGTTGTGTGACCTCTGAGGGCCAACGAGCATGGTAATTGCACATCGTACACTTATATGGCAAAGTTTCATTTTTGGATGTTGAAGGACCTGGGCTAGTGCTCAGATCTTGACTGGTAGAAGGTTTCTTTAAACTTGTACTCTGACGGTTTCTGACAGCATCTTGCAATACTTTTTGGGCTTTGGCATGTCTAGCTGTCATCTCAGGGCTTAAGGTCAAGCCTCCGGCACCAGCGGCAACCAGTGGATAATTTCTCATTAAGGCAAGACTTTGTTCAAGTGATGGCTCATTATCAAGAAGGTTGGGTTGACTAGAAACAAATCTCTGAGCTGTTTGAGTAGCAGCAATGATGCCTTCCACACTTATAGCATCATCTGCGTTATAAATATTTCCTAAACCTAACTCCCCTTCAGACAATTTTGGCTTTTTGGATTCTGGTTCATCTTCAATTTCTTCCTCTGAGCTACCATCGGGTGTGTCTCTTTTGTCGTTCCGTCTATATGGATTGGGAAGAATGGGGTGGCTTTTCTGAAAATGTTTGACCAGATCCCACTTCCATTTATATGTTGATCCACAAACCATGCATATATATGGCCTCTCCTCAGAATGGGAAACAGCATGTTTCTGAAGTTCAGCCGGCCATTTTGCTTCAAAGTCGCATTTCTTGCATTTAAGACTTTTGGATTCTGATGACCCCAAATCTTGATTGTTTAATTCCCCAATAGACTGGAGGTCCATTTTCAAAAGGTGGTACGTCTGTTGAAGACCATGTGGAATTTTCTTTATGGCCTCTTTGTACTCAGTCAGTTTTCTGTTGTGGTCTTTAGAAAAATGGCTGTTCAGTTCTTCCATTGAGTTAAGTTGGAGCTTACACTCAAAGCATTTGACAACTCTTTTGTTGTAATGGGATCCAGTATGAGCAGCAAAGTCACTTTCAGATGTGCTGGTGTAGTCACATTTTGAGCATCTATGTACCTTAGGAATGAATTGATTGATTCCTTGAGAATGTTTCATGCTAGAGCTGATCTCTTCCCATAACTTTTCATGTTTGATTGGCACTGCATCCTCTTTCTTCTTTGAGAAATCAAGGGGCTGATCTTGGTCAAATGATGTGTTTAAGTCATGATTTCCATTTGAAGTAGAAAAGGGAGAAAAACTGTTCTCATTTTTATTGTCTCTTGTGAGATCAAGGGCACCTTCTTCACCCCCAGATTCATAACCATTCTGAAGTGGCAGGTGAGGGACAGTCAGTCCCATTCCTGGGAAGACAGGTTGGGTTCCATTGGCTACAAATGGACCAATCATTTTTTGAGGAAGGGTGGAAGCCATGGAAGCAACGAGTCTGGCAGTGGCAGCATTTGAATTTAAGATTTGTGATGAGCTCAAAAACGATGATGGGGATGGAGAAGTAGGCAAACTGTTCGGTGTAGAACGATGCGAATGGCTGTCATCTTTCCGGGTTTTGATAGTGGCCAAGAAAGTGTTGTCATAAATGCGTCGAGAACCTAACTGAGTGTATTTCCCTGATTTCAATAACTCTACCATACCTGGAGGACTAGCCACTTCCACCAAAGGGTCATGCAGATGTTTTTCTTTCCAATGCTTATTCAAACTTTTTCTCCATTTGTATATGTTTCCACATTGGGAGCAAGCATATTTGGTGCCACTGCTATCAACGGCTTCAAAGTATTTACCAGGGTCCACCTCTTGCCTTGTTTTCTTCTTTTTCTTTTTATCATCCTCAAACATTTTGTCAATGTTATCTGCTGTAATAGCAATTGGCATTGGGGATGCGTGAGCACTTATATTCATTGACATATGACTAGACTGATCATCCTCTACATCATCATCGTCTTCATCAACTGCCATGGAAGAGCTTTGATCAGTAAAAGGTAAAGATAAATTAAGAAAATCGCTGCTATCCTTTTTAAGAGTTGGTGAGTGAGATGCCTCTCTGTCTTGTGGTAAATGAAAGCTTTTGCTGCTCTTAAGTGCTATTTCCTTAGCTCTGTGTACAGTGTCCAGGTGGTGTAGGTATGCTTTAGAGCCAACAGTAACAACATCACATTTGGGACAAGGAAAAACTCTGTCTTTAATCTGACCAGATTTTGTTAATGATTTAGATAAAGATCCTTCACTTGTGTCAATGATCAGACGATCCTCTTCATCAATGTCTTCTTCTCCACTGGGACTCTCTGCGTAGCCATTGTACAGCTTCTTCTTTTCATTGCCTTTTTCCCTCAGATCATCAAGACCTTTCTGAGATGTGGTCATGGCATCAGGCTCATCACCATCTTCCTCATCCTCCAACAATTTCCTATCTCCTTCGATAACTTTATCCTCTCCATCTTCTCTGTTTGAGGACTTGGCCTGACTTAAATCTATCTCCATGACTTCCATTTCCTGATTCATCTCATCCTTATTGTTATTGTTGTTATTGGTTTTGAATTTGGATCCTTCTGTAAAGTCTGGAGAAGCGCTACCACTAGCAGCCTCTGTATGTGTCTCCATAATCATAGAAGTCCAAAGTTCATTAAAGAGTTTTATTTTGTGGGATGATTTTTTAGGACGATATCCTTGCCAAAGTCTAAGATTTGTCGGTGTAATATGACTTGGTGAAATCTTTGGGATCTGGAATCACCCAGGGGTGTTTATCTGAGTTCCCAAGTCAGCTGAATTGTTTTGGGTTGTGAAACAGCCTATGGAAAAGGTGAGATGTTGGTGACAAGAAAGTTGCTTTTGTCCATCCCAGTTCTCTTGTTCAGAAACATTCACTCATCTGAGGAAAAGCCGGAAAAGAAAAAGAAAATTAAAATGAAAGAAAAAAAAAGTGTGATGGCATTTATAAATTTATGAGTATTGATGATCTATTTCAAACAGTAAACAACAGTTTTCTATCCCAGATTTAGAAATCATGGGGGTCACCATTCTGTGCTCTCTCTCTCTCTCTCTCTCTCTCTCTCTCTCTCTCTCTCTCTCTCTAATATTTTTTCTCTGTCTTCAAAGCGGAGAGGTAACGGAGCAGCTGCTTGAATTACAGAAACTCAGAAACTTGAGTCATAATGAATAGCCCAATTATGTCGTATTTTACCGTCGACTGGATTATTCAAATTCTTGTCACCATGGACGTGACGAAAACGGATCAAACAAATGGCACGTTTGCAGGGAGGTGACAAGAAAACGGAAATATAAGACAATATTGTTTTTCAGAGATTTTGCATGGTGATTCACTCCTTCTAAATATCTTCCTGGTTCACACTGTGTTCACCAATGCTTTTTCGGGTTGCTCTTTCATGCTGTAGTAAGTGACTAAGTTGGAGGTCCTAGACTATGTCCGGGTTATTATTATAGATCTAGAGGTAGTGCAAGGCTTCTTGAATAGGCAGAAACAAACCAAACAGGCAATGAAGTTGGTTTCGGGTTAGATCAGGCTTACTTTTAGACGTCGAATCCAGCATCAAGAAAGTTCGATAATCGAAACTTATGAACAGATTTGACAAAAGGAGCGCTCATTCTATCTTTATAAATTATAGATAAATGTAAGCTGTAATGTCGGGGAAGAAAGTCATTATTTGTTTATTCCTGCGTCCATCGAGTTTGGTTTTTAATCTTTTTTTTCCTTCATTTCCTTCTTTCTTTTTGTGCCTTTTGTTTGTTGTTTTAATTTTTGGTTTGTTTGTTTTTCATTTCAAGGTCGCTTTGGATCTGGATGAAGTAGTCGATTTTTAGTGAAAGCACGAGTATTGATATCAGTTTCTGATAAAGCAAAAAAAAATTAAGGCTTGATGAAAAAAAAAAAGAGAATAACTGTTTTTAGAAAGAAAACGTTAATACTTTTTCTAAACTTCTGGTTGAATCCTATTTATACATGAAAAATGTACAGAAACGGGAACAATAGACATGAACTACCACTGCTTTTGCTCCAAGTTTCAGACAAAATGTCTGTCTTAAAGGGTCAGGCGTTGTCTTTGTTTCTTTTTTCTTTATTTTTTTTCTTCATATCATAATATCATGTATGGGTTAATGGCTCTTAATTAGGTCGGGGACCTTTATACACCCTGTTTCACAAATTAGGTATAATGAATAAATATTAATAATAGATAACTTTTATGATATATATTCATCATCTTCATATACATATTTTAACTCATGAAGTTCCCAATCAAGGGCAATCTTGAAACAGTTTCAAAAGCTCGAACTTTTTGACTTAATCTTGAAGCCATTCTCCTTCTATCTTTTGTCTTTTTTTCATTCTTTGTTGTTGTTTGTTATCCCCTTGATTTTGCTTTTTAATTATTTGTTTTGATTTTGTCTGTTGTAGTGGGGGATGGAAGGGAAAAAATGAAGGGGAAGGTAAAGGCGTTTGACCGTGTGGTTCTGAGTTCGAAACTCGGCCGCGCTGTGGCGCTATTTACTCCTTGTGAAAGACTATTTTCACACATTTGCCTTCCTCACTCAGATGTTATTGAGAACCCGACCACAGGCAAAGGGGATCCTTTTAATTATACTAGAGAAGAGCGCCCATAGAATGGTTGCATCTCTGCATACGGCACATGGAGTTGCGAAGATATTTGGTTGGAAAAGGCCATTTGGGGAACACACGTGGAGCGTTCTGAGCACATTTAGGGGATCTATTTGCATTACTTACATCATCCTGCCAGTGCCGATATCGTCACATAGGGCCTCAATAGTGTCTCGTCATCCATCTCTATCTTGTGCTGCTGTCATCAGCGCCTGCATTGACTGCATGCCCATTGTATTTGACTCCCTCATCAATGATCTTCTAAGCGCTTAGAAGAGACGCTTAGAAGGGGATTTAGCGCTATATAAAAGCTCAGAGTTTATGAAAGGAGTTAGATAATGAGGTCGCTGTGTTAGAGGTTTGTTGCGAGAACTGGTATCTTAAAGTTTTGTTGTTGGGTTTGTTTGATTTTTTGTTGTTTTTTTGTGATTATTGTTTTGTATGTGGTTTGTTTATTTGTTTTTAGCGAAGGGTGGTTGCTGTAGGTCGTATGTTTTTTTCTTTGTTTGGCTT
>JAOWAY010372073.1:0-15022 GCA_028565895.1 Goniobranchus geometricus | reverse complement strand
CAAGCAAAGGGAGATCACTACAAGTGAAACTTCGCTAAGGAGGCTGAGTCGACACTCCTGTTATATTATACTCCTTGATTATAGACATATGGTATCATAACTCAAATCGTAAGAAGCAAAATGATTTAACACAAATTCTATTCATTTGACGCAAATGATTTCCATTAGATATTGAAAACTACTGCCTACTGAGAAAATACATTTTGATCTAAGAATTTATTGAAAAAATAATAGTTGGTAGTCATCCCATCTCTTGGAGTGCAGAAAAAAAGTGGCTGTAAGTCAGATGACAAGGGGGATAACCTATTAAATACAATCCGGCCATAAACTAGCTCTGTGTTTTCAGGTCACTTTGATTTAAACCTTTACATATCAATCACAATGTCAGCTATTAAAAATCATTCATGGAGAATCAGATCTTTTAATTATGTCAGAACTTACCATTGTCAGAGAGAATGTTTTGAGAAGGATTAGGTGTGGTGCCTTTCATCTTGACATGACTAGGGCATACATAATTGCTTAATTACACTTCTGCCTCATATGTCCATCCATTTGGGATAAGATGTAAAGCGAAGAAAGGATTGGATTTCTCTTGGAAAAAGATTAATTTTCTTTTAAAAATGGGATTGAAGAGGATGGTAGCCAGTGACTCCTGTAATAAATTCATTGAACCAAAACAGAAGAAAAGTGTGCCATTCATGCTCACCTGTATTACCCAGTTCATATGATTTTGCGGTAACACAATATTTATTCTTCTGCCAGGTCTTTGGATTGCAGATCTATCAATCACACAACTTTTCCTTGAAAGTGTGAAAGAGGAAGAAAGAGGAAAAGTGAATGGTGTCCAAAGTTCCCTGAATCAGCTTATGGATTTACTCAAGTTTTTGCTCATAATATTACTTCCATATGAACATCAGTTTGGCTTGACCATCCTCATTTCCTTTTGTTTCATATGTCTTGGCTGGCTCTCTTATGCTCATTTCTTGCGAAAAGTAAGAGGCCACTTCTTTCACTTTGAAAAATGTCTCTGTGATAAAGGCCCTCAAACCATCAATGCAGAGTCAGTGGATGCTTGATTGAGGTACTTTTCCCCCACATTTTCATCATTCATTGTATTTCTTTGTCATTTCAAGTTGACTCTCACTGTTTTACAGGTTGGTGGGTTAACAGGTAATTTTGTTATGAGTCCATTTTATTTTCATTTTGTTTAGTTTTATTTCCTTTTTCTTTTTTGTCTTATTATTACATAAGAGGGGGACTCCAATTCATATGTTTTCTTTTCGTTTAGTTTTATTTTGATATGATTCTTTTACAAGGACTGGAAATTTGTTTTAGGTACTTTTTTATTTTCAGAAATGGAAGTTACCAATTTTTAACTTTTATGAAATATTTACATTCAAACAAGCTCAGGAATCTCTTGCTGAATCACAATCTCAAAGAACAAGGAATTTTTTCCCATGTTCCTGTTCCATGACACAAAAAAGAATATGTTTTTATGAAAAGGTAATTAGGGTCCTTTCAGAGTGTTCTATTTTTTTGTATGTTTTCTTTTTCCGTTTTAATTTATTTTTATTTTTGTTGAATTTGTTTTGCTATAGTGTGCTAACAGAATTGTATCATGAGAAACACATCCTTCAACTGGTTTTCTTTTACACCAGACTCATTAAGAACATGTTTTTATTGTACCAGTACCAGTATCTGAAAGCAATTTTACACATTTTTGTTTTTCACTGGGAGTATTCCATGAACTAATTACATCTGTTTTATCGGCTTAGTTAGATGAGATATAAGGTCAGGATTATTATTTTAAGTGCTTTTTAATCTAAAAGGGAAATTCATTTGTAGATCTACTCATCTTGTTCTTAACAAATCTATGTCTTTAAAAAAAATTTTTTTATTGATATATTTACCAAAGCTACCATGGCATAGAGCACTGAAATTTGAGTACTTTGATCATACAACTGTGGCATCAGCTATAAGCAAAACTGCCAGAGAATTTGGTGTCACCAAAACATAATATATTGTTGCTCATGAAAAAATATATGGTACTAAGCACAACCTCACGTAAGAAGGTGTACAAATGTTTGCCATACATTAGCTATTCATAAGGCTCACCACTTTAAACTTCATCTGAATCAGTTCATCAGCAAGAATTTGGTACTTTAGTCTGTCTACAAACTGCTTCTGATATTTTTTAAACCTTCTGTTCACAATATTCTCAACTTTTGCATGCAGGCTTAAATTATTAGTGAATAAAAGGTTTTGATAATAATTTCATAGTTACTGGTGAAAAAGTGGCAAATTTCTGTGATGTTAGTAACTAACTCATTTTTCAGGCCTTTATTATCTTTAAGACCTTTACTCTCATTTTGAAAAATGGACCCTTTTTCAGGGGCATCTCTTAGAATGAGTTTTGATGGAGGCAATCTTTTCAGTTGCTTGTAAGTTATCCTCTTTTGGCTTTTCTTGAGAAATGATTTTACAGATTTCTTTTAACCTTTTGAAGAGTAGTTGAAGTCCTGTTGCAGCCTAATGGCTGCATGTCTGATCTAGATCTATTTTCTGATAATTTCTATATTCACCTCTAACTGTACTGGCTGTAGGCTTCTTCTACTCTAGATCTAGATTTCTGATAGTCTCCTATGATCTATAAATCTAGATTTAGAGCTTCTGAAGAGTATTGAATTTGATATTCATTGTAATTGAAGCTCTTAATTTCAGATTAGAATGTGAAAGAATAATTGTGGGCTTTGACTTAATATGTACACAATGCCTCTGTCAGAAATAATATGAGACAAAGTGATTATCAAACTTGTGACACAGATTGATACGGTTTCAAACCCAATCTTAAGTCAAAAATTCATAAAAAATGTAAAAATTGATAAATCTGTTCTGCTCATTTGAACCCACCTTTTGACACCTTTTGTGTATAATCATAAGGTTTTAGATGAATGAATTGCCGAGTAATTAGCTTTTTGAATTATGTCCTATGGCACTTTCGCTAAAACTCGTCTCAGAACAACTTCGCAAAGTGATTTGAGATTATGTTGTCAGGCTATCTCCATAATCCGCAGTAGTGCATGTCGAAAAACAATTGTGTTCTGAAACAAAATATACGAACTGCACTGACTTGATACTTTGTTCGGGTAATACTAATACCTTAGTGCTTTTGTTAAGACCGAAAGATTTCTTATTTCCCTGACCGATAGTTATCTCTTTGGAATGACAATAAATGTTAATTTGATCCTGACCTATAGTTGGGAGTGATAGAATCTTGATGGAAACCCAGTGTTGGTCAGTCTGTACTTCGTACTTTCTACTGTGAGCTTGTTCGCAAATTTAAAGAAGGATCTATGCACCGCTTCCCTTTTCTCAAGATTAAGATGGATTCATCTGACAAGGTGAGAGAGAACAAATTTCATAAATTAAACTAAAGTACTCTGCAAATGCTGATAACAGACCACTGAATGAAGAAACGAGACATGTTGTTGTGTATGGGTGTATGACTGTGTGAGGAGATGTTTATACATTTGTGGGTGCAGGTGTGTTTGTTTTTGCATTTGCGCAAGACAGACATTTTGTAAAGCAATGTAATAATAGCATAATAATTGTTAAGGACTGAATATAGTGAATTATGATTTTATTATTTTTTTTGGCTTCTTTTCTTGATGGTGATGATGACATCTTTCAATTACTTGTATGCGTCACGTCAAGTGACTAGAAAATCTGTGCGATTGACATAAAAAACATAATGCTTATTGTCATAGTGTGAAAATAAATTTGGAGCAGTTTTGTATAATGGGAAAAGTTGAAATGTTTACACATTTATAAAGTTTATCATTATCATATATGTGTTTCTCTACTATCAATCAGATTGTGACGTAGGTAGGCTTTGTTTTCAATCACTAACAGGCAACAGCCATCGACGTGGAGTCCTTGAGGAGGCTGGTGGAGGAGAGGTGCTCTTGAAAGCCACATACTAACCATAGCTCCCCATGTAACACCGGAGACTCATCTCGATCTTACTCTGAGTACAACCCAAATGATGAGACGGGGGGACTCAAATTCAGACTTCTCTCCTGATGACAAGATACCTTTTGCCCAGTTGACCAGGGCAGAGGAGAATTCCTGTTCTAATCAACAGGATAAGGCTGATGATGAGGTATCTCTATCCCAATTGATCGGAGCTAATTTAGGCCTTAATTTTGCTCAACCTGTTTCAAAGAAGGAGTCCACACTGATGTTGTAGGAGAGGGAGATGACCATTTGAAATGTACAAAGTCTCACTGGAGATCAGTTGACAGATGTTGTTATTGAAGAGATGCCCCTGGCTGATCTTACTGACTTTTTTGAGGCTATTGTCTCCACCAACCCTACCTCAATCATGCCTAGCATGGAGACAGAAAGAAAGACTGAGGTGGGAGTTGACCATGCAAGTGAGTCCATGCCTGTGAGTGATGCGACTTTCAGTTTGTTAGAAAGTCCTGTTGTAACTCCCACTGTAGAACTGAGCATGCCTGAGATTGGGCTTGTGAAAGTTGAGAATGAAAGAGCTAGATGTGTAATAATGCAGAGGGAGATAACCACAGACAACCTCTTGATATCTGAGCCAAGTTGTGTGAGTGGGGGAATGACAGGCATGGGCTCTGTGTGCATAAATGAAAAATGTGGGACAGAGTTAGGTCCAAGTGAAAACAATGGTGAGCCTGGGGATTGACCCAGACTGGATGATGCAAAAACAGAGATGCTTGTCTCCACACAGGTGTCAGAAGAGGAAGGGGAGTATCAGGTGATGGGAGGGGGGCTAAGAGGGGGCCAAGAAAAACCAACGGACATCAGTTCTGAAACAAAAAGCCTTGTGCAATTCAGGAAGGGCTTATACCTCAAAGAGAGGTATGCATATGCAGCAAAAAGCTGTCGGGAATGGTTGTGATGACAAATGTCCCAGAAAGTGTCATACAAAAGTGTGGGAAGACAACAGAAAGTAAATATTTGACAAATTTTGGGCTTTGGGCGACATCACCATGCAGTGGCTCCTCGTTGCATCCTGTGTAATAATAGCTGAACCTAAGTAGAGAAAATGAAACACCACCTCACCAAAATGCTTTTCCAAAAGTTAAAAAGTTACATCCTCACTTCAATACAGTAAAACACATTGTTTGCAAGACCTTTTCCCTCGACACTTTGGGTATCTCTGAACAAAAGGTGAAAACAGCCTTGCAGAAGCAAAAAGAGATCGATCCTGACCTTCGAGGCAATCACAAAACAGACCTAAGTCACTTTGATACAAAGACACTGAAGTAGAGAAACACATCAACTGTCTCTTCACATCATTGCCATCAGAAAACCATCCTGAAATATCTTGATCCACAGTTGAGCATTGAGGAGATTCATGAGTTGTACTTAGAGGAAAGAAAGAAAGCCATCAGTCTGAACATCACCAGTCTTTCCAGTTACAAAAACATATTTTACACACAATTTAATTTAGGATTCTTCAGACCAAAAAATGGTCTGTGTGATACATGTTTTATTTTTGACAAAAGTGAAGACAAAACACTTGAAGATCTGGAAGCACATCATAAACACAAGACAGAAGCAATAGCTGTTAGGGAATACAAGGATGCAATTAAGAAAAAGGCCAAAGACATTGCCATCTTTTCTCCAGCCGCCTTTGATCCAGAAGAAGTACTGCAGACCCCTAAATGAAACGAAGGTATGTTGTATTAAGAGCAAAAGCTCAATAACAAACCACAACTCAAGTATTTTTCGATTTCGGAGCTTCTATGGGCTTGAATTATCATTGGAACAAGATCATTGCCAAAAGATGAGCTGTATGCATTGTCTCATGTGTGTACATGTATCTATGTGAGCAGGCCTAGAAGAGTGTCAAAATTGTAACCTTGTTCTCAGACTCTTGTGGCAGTCAAAAGAGAAACCAACACTTCTTGGTCTGGTATGGTATGTCATTAATAATACAGCCATTGGACAAATTGAGCACATGTTCTTTGTGAAGGGCCACTCTGAGAACGAGAATGACAGCATTCATGCCGAGATCAAAAAAGTCAGTAAACATCTGAGTGTGTACGCCACATCGCAATGGGCTGGGATCATCCAAAATGCAAAAAGAAGCCTTCACATGTACATTCTAAAAGAAATGGTCATTGTTGATTTTAAGGATTTCAAAGACGGCTCCAGCCAATTTACTGATATACATATGGATAGTTAGTCCTGGGTATTAGAGCGCATGTATTGAACAAGGATGAGCCCAAAATCGTCAAGGTATTCTCAAGCCTTGAGGTCACCCCTTTTGAGGTGAACCTTAATCAAAAAATTAATTATTGGTCGGTTAATTGACTGCAACTGTTGATCTTAAAACTGCCTATCTGAAGCCACTGGAAATCACTACTGTAAAACACATTGACTTACATGAGCTGTGCAGATGGGGAATAATACCACAGGCTCACCATAGCTTTTACACTTCCCCTCCTACTAGTGCGAAAACTGAGAGTGATAATAATGAAGATGAATTTTAGAAATGCTTCAATAGAATGAACTCAAACGATTAAGTCAACGTTTGTGAGTATGTGTGTCACTATGTGTATGCGTTGGGTGCCCATGCTCTGTGAGTGCATACGTGTTGCATAGATGCGCGCTGTATCAGTGTGTATTGTCTTTCAGAATTTGTACAGGCCTCAACAACAAAATATCTGATTGCTAATTTCTTACTTCAGTTGATTGTATCACACAACCAAGCCAAGAAGCATGTTAAAAAACTTCACTTTCATGTATCAAATTTCAAGAGGGATTACCAATGAAACCAAATTGTGTTCACTTACTATTAAGCCATCACTTCAAAGAAATGTTCATAACGTACTTGTGTAATAATTATTGTTAAAGATTTTGCTGCTAAAACCAAGACAACTGTATCTATACAACAGCGTAATGAACTAGATTTGGAATAAAGTGTTGTAGTATTGATAATGAATATAGAATTCAAACATGTAACAAGCCTTTGCTTTTTTACTGGTTAAATAAGGTGATGTCACAATCAGCATATATTATTGATATGTTAAACAATATTATGGTATAAAATTATATATGCACATGTACAACATTATGTTTCAATAGAATTATTACTTGTTATTTTCTGGGTTTAACGTCACTTTTCAACAAAGGAGGTTATATCAGCAACAGTGCTATTTTGTCATGTTTATGTACTGCCACACATGAGCCATAAGGTATAGCGCAACTCGGATGACTCACCCAGTCACAGTAGACTGACACCGGGCCGACCAGTCTTAGTACTGTTCTTATAATGCTGAGCGCCAAGCGAGACAGTTACTAAAATGCCAATTTTAAATTCTTAGGTATGACTCGGCCGAGGATCGAACCCGCGACCTCCTGTTTCCAAGGCGGACGCTCTACCAATAGGCCATTGGATTGGTGTTGCAGTAGAATAAATGTATCTGTTAAAAAGTCCGCCAATGAAAGCTGAACTAGATGAATGTCACCATATTATTATTCTCTTTTTTATTAGTTTTTTAGTGTCCTTTTTTACATTTGCATTCAAAACATCAATAATTATTGTCTTCTTCTGTGGTTGTATGTTTGAGTCACACACACACACACAAACAACTCAAATATTTCTGTTGGTATGATTAATAAATGAGGTACGGTGTTTAATCAGAAAAAAGTTTGGAATACTTTGTTCTTTTAGAATACAATTTGTATGTACACACTGCATTGCTTAGTTCGCCTTAAGAACAAAATGTAAAGTCAATTTACGATATGAAAATGAACCGAGAATGGCGTCTCAAATCGATATGAGATTTTGTTCTGGGACGATTTTTTTTAGGTAAAACATCTTTTGGCCTAATTCTAGAAAGATAAGGGATGAAAAATGAATTTGAATGATCTATTACATGTAATGAGAAAAATAAATAGCTTTTGAATTATTCGAATCCTAAATTTGTTCCAACATTTAGAATTAATTAGTTATTTACTGCTCCTGAATAGTAGTCAACAGCACTGACAATTTTGTTCGAAACCTGTACCGAAATATTTCCTTTCCACAAGTGTGTTCATTGACAGTGCAAAAAGCATAGAGCAAGTGAATTTTACTATACTGTTAAAGGAGCATTTTTGTCACATAAACACAATTTACCTTAATGAATTTTTTTATGTTGGAGGTTAAGAAGTCCTCAGTAAAACTCCTAAAACGTAGGTTTATGACAGCTTGCAGTTTTTATATAGCACAAAGAAGCAGACTAAATAATTCTCTGTTCATTTTGAAAGAAAAAAAGATATTTTGTCATAGCCACTTTAAATTAGCATGCTTAACTTTGAAATAAATAAACATATATTTATAAAATCATGGCCTTCAAAGTTCAGCACTATTTGTGAATAGACTATAGCAGATCTGTTGCTCAGTCTTCACTTTCAATTCATGATCTGAAATGGCACAGCATAATAATATGGCTTAGACAACAGCAACATCATAGAGTGCCATGGCCCTACTGGGCATGGCCATATTTGGAACAGAATTGCAAGTTTAATTGATTCATTTCAGTGAGGCTTTGCTGTAAGTGCTCTTTGATGTTGACAGAAGAAACAAACACATGCCTTTATATTTATTAGAAAAAATGATTTGATTTCTTTGTCTCTTGGGCTTTCTTCATTTTTATTTCTATTTAAGTTTTAGCTGTTCAGCTTTGCCAGCCTCTGAAATTAAATATTGCACCCTCCCCTTTCTCTACTAATGTGACCTTTAGTGATTGCCTAGCAGTCTTGGCAGCTCTCCATTTCGGGTTCACTGATTTGAGAATTTGCTATTCATTTTACAATTACAAGACAATGTGTACATCTAATGAAAGGACAATTTGGCTTGCTTTCAAAAATGTATTACACATATATATGATCATAGAGAAATGGAAGATTAACAGCAAAGTGGTAATTTACTTTTGAATGCGAGTAGTTATATTATGAAATTGTTTTACCAGCTGTATTCTTATGTAAAGATGCTTTTTAAAAATTTTTTTTATTACAATCACATTGCGTATTTTGGTTATATATTTGAGTAAGAGGATCTCAATCTCAACAAATATGGATATTAACATGTGAAAAATACTGATATTTAAGAAGAATATCCTCAATGGATTTTATGGTCGACTCAAAGTTTCAGGTCAATAGTGATTAGAGAAAGTCGATATGAATGACCTGTGGATTCTCTGTGGCCAGTCTGTTTTATAAATAACTTTTTATCAGGCATACCAGTCAGTATGGATAATGAAGCATCATTTTGCTTATTCGTGTAAAGCTCCATCCTGACTGAATTTGAACTTGGGAAGACAACCTTGGTACCAAGATAAAGTTATGATTAAGTCCTATTCAGTATTTCTTTGATGGGCAATTAATGTTCTTGTATACAATATTCATCCAATCTAGGTTGATCAATGGAACATTCATCGTTAGATTATGTTACTGCCTTTGTATGTAACATCTGCAAGTGAGGATTGTAAGAAAATGTGATCTGGCTTATTGAATATTGGTGCTTCTGTTTTACAGGACGGATCTCATCATTGGATAAAATCGTACTTGCATAAGATTTCACTTAGTCTGTAGAACTTCATCATCATAAATTCAACACCCTGTTCAGTTAGCTGTTATTTTATTTTCTTCAATGAGTTATATTTCTTCTTGGATTGTTTTAACAGCTACCAGCCTTTTCCTTTTATAATTTAAGTCATGTTAATCTTAAGTTATGACGTATAGAACTATAATCTTTTCTTTATTCTTAAAATTTGTTCAAGACTTGGCCCTTGTAGGCTGGTACATTTGAGAAGTACCGGTACAGTGGAACACCTTTGAGTAGAAAAGAAAAATGCTAAACCAAAAAAACTTGTCTCGTTTGTCTTCCTTCTTTATTTTTATTATCATAGACAAACTAGTAGTAATAATCCAAAAGCCTGAATTACTTAACTAGCATTAAACAGAAAAACACAGATTTACAAGTCTTTCTCACTACCTCATTCCTTGTGAAACGTTGATGTACCAATACACACAGCTACATGTGTAACAAAACATCCAGTGTCTGCTCTACTGCATTATGGCAAAGGCAAACCCACCTCAACAGACACACCACTTCACCTATGCTCATACATGCTGCCCCTTGTCTATTTTAAGCCATAATGTTTAAACCAAGTATGTTTGAACCTAAATAAAATCATTAGAATTTTGGTTCAAGCGTGTTTCATTGTACTTGCTCCCCTTGGGTTGACGTCTTGTGCCCACCCCTTAGATGCTATCACATCTTATTCAATTAGTGCTTGTACTATTTGGGAGTTTATTTTAGTTAAACCCTTATATAGCAGCATAAATCATATAAGTAAGTTTGTTTGTCCTAATTTTTTAGCTCAAAGTCATTTTATTTGACTGCTCAGAGTGCCTGTTTGAAATAGATGCAATGTGTTGATTTTGCAATGTTTTCATTTGGAATATGAATCATTTTAGAGTACTCTTCACTTGTTTATTTCTTATAGGAATTGTTCATTCTCATCATAAAGTGTATTTCTACACTTATATTGATAACTTTTTATAATCATTTTTACAGTCATTCCTAGACCTTGATGGACAGACCTAACAAAGGCTTTTTTTTTATTTTCTTCACTTTCATCAAAATGGCAAGACTAGTTATTTTTTCTTATCATTAGTTTTGCTTATTTGATGTCTTCTTTATTATATATTGGTATTATATTAGTGTGAGTAAGTTTGCTTCTCACAGCTGTAAGCCACCTCTCCAATAACACAACCCAATGATTGCAGAAACTTCAGCAGCAGGCAAGGTTCTTCTGTAATTTTACAGTAGTTTAAGTCCTGCCTGATGACAGACCAAGTTTGAGTTTTTAAGTGGAGTGGGTCCTTTAGATAAATCAATGATATTTTCAAGTGGAAGTTTTATAATGAATCAATGAAAGATTTTAGTGTATGTTTCATAATTCAGTCTGTATTGCAAGCTACTATACTGGTTATTTTCTTGGTCAGTCATTGTAAGAAGCTCATAGACAAGTATGAGATAATGATAAAATGAATAGCAATATCTCTGTCCTCAATTTATTTCTTCTTTGCCAGTAAATTTTAGAATCCAGTTTTTGACTGCTCATATTTTTTAATAAGCTCTGACACTCAGCCGTTTGACCATCTAACAGTCTTTCATTTTTTGTGGATGGAGAGATCTTGATCTCTTACTTCATGTCGCAAAATTAAGCTAAAGCAAAGTAATAGATAAAGTTTATTTTATATATATAGGTTTTTAAAGTTAAAAACTTAAAACTGAGGAAAAAATAAAAAAGAGAGATTGCTAGGCCCACTCATTGAATAAACAAATGAATTTGAGGTTTTCTAAAGGTTTAGATATAATATGGATTGAAGAACATTTTCCCGGTCACCCCGAAGAAAATAAAATCAAAATAGGCTTAGTGTGTACGTTTACTGATTTATTCAACAATTTTTATTGTATTCATTTTGTAAAGATATTTTTAAGCTTTTAGATTCCAGATCTAGAATATCTCTTGCGATCTTTTCACATGTTAATATATTGAGTGTTACTTTACATTGATACTGATAGAGATCTAGATGTACATTTACAATGTAGATCTAGAGCTGTGTTTTCTGCATTGATTTGTTTTTGCTTTCAGAGGTTTGCCATTGTACTTTATGTACTTTATATCATTAGCAACAGTGAAATTGTGCCAGTATTTCATTTCCATCAAAAATGTTTGCGATCATCCTGTTGTACTTGTACTGTGACGTAATGAGAGAAAACTAATCACTTTGCGCTGCTTATAAATTCACCTTTTCTAGCTAAGGCAGGAAATTGAAACTGCATGTCCTTCCATATAGTCATTCTTGTTCTGTACATAAAATGAGTTATTCAATGTTCTAACCGGATGGTGGTTTCTTTTTGTGGTTATGTGAACACTTTGAAACTGATGAAAAAATTTCATATGTACAGGGTGTTAAGTAAGATCATGGAGTCACTGATCATGAATAATATTCATCAAACCTATACAAGACTTACTTTATCTCATCTGAGGAACTTCTATGGGCTTCTTTTTTGACAAGAATAATGTACATAATGTGAATATATTACAATGCAATATTTATATTTTTCTATGTGAATGGAAATTATACAAGACCCTCATATTATTACTTAACAAAGTCATTTTATTTCATTTCTTAGGATTATCTTAATTCTGATCAAACATACCAACATTTGTTGACATTTAAGAGATGTAAGCTTATAACATTATCAATTATTGTATTTTTGTATCTCTACATGACTAGTTCACCAAGAACTGTGTCATATTCAAACTGTGAAAGTGGGTTTTCTTTACTTTTTGTACAGTGACTTATTGATATTTTGTTTTCACCTGGTACCTGCCATGAAGGGTCTTTCCATACTGTTTCCAATGAAGGGCATTGAATGTACATGACTTTTACTAATGATTTTGGTTTCTGATTTTAAAGTTTATATTTTCAATACTTACATTGTGTCGATGAAATGTGTAAGACACTTTGGTAGCTTCAATGTTACATTGTTGTTGATTCTTTGTTTTGACACATTACTTATTGTGATAACAAAACTTTATCTTCACAAATATCAGATGATGGAGTGATTATTGTTTACTTTGCAGACTTAAGTCTTGCCTACCATGTAGTTTTCACATCAAGTAGTATTGATACTACAGAAACCATAAATGAGCACTAGCTCTAAGGGTTGTTGCTTTTATTTTTTTTCAATGCTCAATTCTTCAGGGAACATTTCTCATTTACTTTACTTTATTCCAGTGACTATGCATGCAGTGTTTTTAGTTCCAGTTACAGGGGTTGATCTATAAGCTCCTCTTGAATTTAACGACAAAAGAGTAATTTACGACCATGCTACATGGTATGCGGCTTTGAATATAATTTTATTAATAGGTGACAATTCATACAATTCTACTTTTTTACACCTTTATAATATGTCTATATATGTCTGTGTGAATTTTGTGGGTTTAACATCACTTTTCATCATTGACTATCTCAGTGATGGTGCTATTTTGACAGGTTTTACGCTGCTACTTGTGAGACATAAGTTATAACACAACTTAAATGACTCACTCAGTCCAAGTAGACTGAGACAAGGCTGACCAGTCTTAGAACTCTTCTCATAATGCTGATCGCCAAGTGAGACCGTTACTGTATAGCCAATTTATAAGCCTTGGGCGACGATCAAACCCACAAACTGCAAGTTCCATGGCAGCTACCCTATCTCCCAGCCAATGGACCAGTGTGTGTATGTGTGTCTGTGTGTATGTGTGTGTTTCTGTTAGTATTAGTATTATATAATTTCATGAAGGCTTTATACCCAAGATTTTATACACTGCTATATGTCTATGAGTGCATAATGATTTTAAAAAAATGATAACCCCTCAGAACTGTTGAACTATGTACACAGTAAAAGCAGATACAGACCGTATATGTTTATGACAGAATGATAATTCAAATCTCAAGATTGTTTTCATTTGGCTAAAATGATTGAATGGAAATTTTGAATCTCTTGTGTAATTTTCATAAATGAACTGATTACATCAAATATTTCTTATTAAGTATTTGTTTTTCAAAAGGCTGTTCTCAAAGTTAAGATGAATCGAAACTGTGCCTTTTTGTGCATTGTAATGATTTACAGATCCTTTGGATGTTTATAAGAATCTGTTTTCTTATACCATCTCCCATCTTTACACTTAACTCTTGCATGACAAATGTATCATACACATATCAGTAAACGGCAAAATAGTGTTTACACTTTTTAACAACACTGTGTATCGCCCTCACTTGTCAACATCTCTCATGTTACATTACATACTGAAGGAAAAACTTGAAGTTTATGTTTAAATAAAATTTTTATTACCATAAACTTTGATTTCTTCAAAATCAGGTATTAAAGGAACCTTTTCAAGCAGATGCAAAAGTGTAAACTTTCTTTTACCGTTGAATGTATACTGGTGTATAATATTTATATTATTGTCTCGCAGACGTCCAAAAATAGCTACACAACTACTTCGAAACATGACCGCTAGATCAAAAAATTGTGTAATTGTTATATTTTCAATGGACAATGTATGATACCTCAAAGTTTTTTCATTTTAGTTTTGTTAACTAAAGCATTGTGTTTGGGTTCCCCTTTATAGTATCACAAACAAGACCATAATTAATAACAAGAAAGATACTTTTTGTCATGCTCATGAAAAGTTTTTGGTGGTGGTAGTGCTGTTTTGACTTAATTTCAGGAAATCACACCAAGACTTCAAATGTGAATTTTACTTCAATGGTGGTTTATTTTCATACACTTTATAATGTGACATAATTTCAAATTAAACAGTATTCAAAAATACTAATAATTTTGTTCTGCTCCATGGCTTCAAATGTAAGCCAAAGAACAACCCCCCCCCCCCCACACACACACACACACACACAAAAGTATTTACAGTGTCCGATAAGGTCTGACTGGTTCAGGATTCTGCCATTGTCACTTGAAAGGCCCTGTATTCATATTTTTGCTGTATGCTTTTACTGCCTTTCTTATGAAATCTGCAGAATTTATTATCTATATCAGAAGTAATTTTGACCAAGTTTTGGACAATTTATGTCATTAATAAAGCCAAAGTGTCCATTATGTTTTTATTGTTCTTCTCAGTTCAAATAATAATAATGCTTTAGAATGTTTTGAATTTATGCCCACAGTCTTTTAGAAAGACTGGATTACAATAGGATTCATAGTTTAGAGTTTATTTATGACCAATATTGAGATTTACACTCATAATTTATGTTTAAAAATGGAAGAAATTATCAAAAATGATAATTGTGACAAGATTAGAATTTTAATATTTATATTTTGTTCAACGCGTTAATAATAATAATAATAATAATAATAATAATAATAATAATAATAATAATAATAATAATGATGATGATGATGATGATG
>JAOWAY010370964.1:0-15043 GCA_028565895.1 Goniobranchus geometricus | reverse complement strand
ACAGAACAAAACAAAAAAAAAAAACCCATAAAAAAAGCCCACAAACCAACAAAACAAAAACAGATTCTTTATGTTTCGTTGTTTCCTAAAAATACTACTTCTATGAGTCACAAACTTGAAACAGCTCGGAGTAGGATCCCTTTCAATATCTCAGTCCTCATATATGCGCGAGACGGCATTTTGATACTTGATTTGTTTCCCCTGCATCTCTCTCTCTCTCTTTCACTCTCTCACTCTGAGTTTGCATGTTCATTTCCCCAAAAGTTTAAATATTGTTATCTAAATGAAAATGAAAAGGTACATCTAGATTCTGGATCAGTCTAGACTTACATCTTGATCTTCATAATCTATCGAGGTCAGTGGCCTACAGAATGTAGCTTTGTATCTATAATGGGACACGTCTTGAGCTGACGAAAGTCTTGATTTCTTTAAAAGTCTAATAAAGGTTGTTACTAATAATGGGATGAGTGATGGCATGAAAATGGTATCAGTGAGCCAAGCCATGAAGGAATCATTTTTTTGATACATTGCCTGGAAGAGCATAAAAATGGATTTGGTGTGAAAATGATGACTGTGAATAATGAGGGAGAAGGGAAAAACATTCCTTCAATAAAGAGGTTTTTCAAATTTGGTTGTCCTATATGCTTTGGCGAAAGAACATGACATTATTGAAGTTGGCCACTTTTATTTTCAGTATATCATTGTACTATTTCAATGCACAAAACTTAAAAAACAAGACGCATCGCATGTTAATGTTATTACAAAAGAAACATAGCAAAAAAAAACAACAAAAAACCAGTCAAACTGATAACAAACCAGATCAGAGGCAAAGGTCATATGTATAATTCCCTCATCCCCAGTCTTCAATTATTGTCCCCATTCTTCAATTATTGGCAAAACTATAGTCTGAATACAAGTGTCTTCATACAATTATTAATACAATTTAATTGCAATACAAAACAGGAAAAGTTTTAGAGATCAGATCTGAATATAAAATAAAATTATCGATATATAAGTATCTATATGCAAAGACAGTGGTAAGTGAAACAAAAAAAATGTATTTCAAAAAAGACTCAAGTATAAAAATAATAAAAGAGATGAAATGAAGATCCAGTTGTCACTGTTTTGAGTAAGATATTGGCATTTTGGTGTCAAACAAAGACCAAAACAAAAGTAAATGAGAAAGGAAGGGTAAGAATATGTAAAAAAATATAGAAAGAAAATTGACCTTTAAAAAATTTGAGTACGACAAATTAATAACAAAACAACAACCCATACTGAAATAATGAACAAGCTACAACCTCTGCACCCTGTTGATGTAGTTTGAAACTTCAATGAGATTTCCATCTGGATCACGGATGTACAGTGAACGAATACTGCCCATAGCCCCTGTCCTGTCAACCGGACCTTTTATTACTGTAAATTTTAATTTTTTAATAATAATAAAAAAAAATTTTTAACACTTAAAAAAAAAAAAAAAAAAAAAAAAAAAAAAACCAAAACAAAAAACTTTATAAATAAGGAACAAAAAAAAAGGACATCAATAAAATACTACTACAGTGGAACTCGGATATAATGGGGATTACCGGAACATAAATAATTTCTCGCTGTAGGCGAGTCCCTTTTTGGAGGTGTGTCTCTCCATGAGATGTACTTGTTAAAGACATTACTGAGTTGTGGCTCTTTTTAATCAATATCATTTCGCACATATCAATGTCCGTTTGTTTATGCATGTGTGTTTTTTGTTTGTTTGTTGGGCTTTTTGTTTGTTTGCTTAACTATTGTGTTAATTTTTGGCAGTTTTGATTGAAAGCAGTCCCGATTTGACCACCGATAACCATAACCCTGCGATGGCTTGCTTCCCTGTAGTCTTAACGTCACAAATGAGACATACTATTTATTACCCCTACACCCAAGCCCCTTTGACTAATAACTGCACGAGATCTGCAGATCTAGGCCCTAAATTAGATGTTTGTCCCCGCTCAAAGTTCAAATTGCAAGTAATGGATTGTAGACGTTTTGCTATTGAAAGGGCCAAGTAGGCCCACAACTTCACACACTCACACAGAGAAAACCAGGCACTGATAGTAATAGCACGGTTATTCTCATCTCTAGGCCTAAGCTATCACATTGACCTAAATAAATATACACCCGATGTATTGTGGGTTTATTATGAAATGATGCCTACGCCAAACCTTTCCTCAAAAAGGGTGATCTTGATCTAGGCATTGTTATGTACAATTTATAATATGTATGGTCCTACTCTGGGCCTACTCGAAAATCAGGCATAATGTGAACATGGGAGAATGCTAAAGATCATAGTGAATGTACTTCGGATCGGAATGAGAAATATTTTGCTACTGGAAGGAAAAACTGTAGCAGTAGGTATGTGCAGTAGGTATGTGAAGTAGGCCTACGATTGTTTCTTGATCAATGCCTGACCACTGTCATAAAAACTTCTTGCTAAAAAAGGAGAGAGGGAGAAAAGAAAAATGCAAAACAATGGGAATGGGGATAATGTATGGATATGCGGCCTGCAGTTTGAAATTACACACATCTGGCCCTGCCCACTCTGCACTACGGGTACCTTTAAGAAGGAAATGAAAGCCATACACACACACACACTCACAAAAGAAAGCCGAAGCCTACAAGTAGGCTATAACGCACCATCCTCATTCATCGTTCAGTAAAGAATGGAAGTTCAAAAGTATTTAAACATAGGACAATCCCCCTTCCCCCTTTTTCCCCCCGCGACCCATCTCACTTTCATTTGCTGTCTCCCATCCTTCAAATAAATGTGATGACAGTGTTGCAGATATCTCATGTCCCCTTCCCCACAAAGTCCATTCTCACGGCACTGGTGTAAGATTTACCTTTTGTTCACCCCACCACCAATACACGTGGATCTTGTGTAATACTATACTGACATGGGGGTCTGGATTGTAGGTCTAGCCCCAGGCTGTCTATATCTGAGGCATTTGTTTTTACTGCATGTTTGGTATGCAAATTAGACAGGCGGGATTCTTTTGGCCTGGAATGTACTACACAAAGTAAAAGACCCGTATTGCATCAATCATATTCCTGTTGTAGCCGTGCATGCTGAAATAGCATGCCGTTGTAAAGCGGCATATTTGTATAAGCTGTATGGGAGTGAATCGTGGATTTGAAAACCCCCTGTTGTAGGCCAGTCCCTCCGGTAGACAAGGCCGTTAAAGGTGAGGTCCATTGTACTACTACTAACATTATTACTACTACTACCACTACCACTACTACCACTACCACTTCTACTTATGATGATGATCATCGTCAGTTAATAGCATGAATAGTAATAATAATAATAATAATAATAATAATAATAATAATAATAATAATACTAGAATGAAGCAAAGCATTCAATAAGCTAATCATGATTAAAAATTTCTAAGTATCACATAAGTAAATGAATCTAAGCACTGAAGTATTTGTATGAACAAATAGATATGCAGATGACGTTTCGTTATATTGGTGTTATGAGGAATTTAAGATGTTTGTCCTTTTTATTCGAAGACCATGACTTTTCATCACTTAGTAAGGGTGGTATGGTGCGGAGATGGCAAATGAGGCTGATTCATTCCCGGAAGCTTCTGTTACAGTGGGATAGAAGATGTTTGGGACTGTTTTTAATTGGGAACCTAAGCTCAGTCTCTCCTTTCTTTGCCAGCAACTGCTTTTCTCCAAAGACCATTGCTTCTGATAACTTGGCAAGCACCACAAAGAACAGTCCTCTGCACTCTTTTCCCATGCATAAGAGAAATGTTGCAGAGCTTGAGGGCTCCTTCAGGACGTCTTTCTAACGCTTTTTTGGTTGGCCTAGTGTGCGCTTGTCTATCGTCAGCTTCCTATGCAGCAGTCTTTTGGGACAACTCTCTCAACCAATGGATGTGCCTGGTCCACTTTTCCTGAGAGTGCCCGAGGACTTCAGTGTCCAGCACTCTGTCTTGAAACTTGGTGCGAAGCAACGTCCTCAGGCATTGCATTTGAAAGGAATTGAGTTGCTTGGGATGTCGGATGTAGTCTTGCATGATAGAGTAGGGTTGGTACACTCTCAGCTTGGTTCCTAGGCTTAGACCATGATGCTCCAAGAGTTTATCCTTAAATCTGTCAAAAGCTGTGCTGGCTATTGCAATTCTGCAGGTCATCTTCTGATTGGTGTTGACTGAGTGTGACAGGGTACTGCTTAGGTAGATGAACTTGTCTGACACTGTTAGTCTCTTACATTCACAAAAATGTTGGGTTCCATGTAGGCTGCTGTAGGTGTTGGCTGTTGACTTCGGCCTTCTTCATCAAGATCGTGTGGCCAAAGTTGTCACATGCTTTCAAAACAGATCTATGCTTTTTGGCAGATCAGACTAAGTACTACCATTGAGCGTACAGTCATCAGCAAACAGAAAGACATGGGTTGTGCCTTCATGTACTTTTGTCATGGCCTGCAGTCTCCAGAGGTTGCAGAGGCTGCCACCAGTGCAGTAGCAGAAGCGGACATCAATGTCACCATCTTGAAAGGCATCTGAGGGCATGGTGCAGAACACCACACTGAAGAGGGTGGGGACAGCATACAATCCTGCTTCATGCCGTTGGAGACAAGAAAAAGCTGAAGGTACTCATCACCATTTTGTACTCTGGCATCTTAACAAGTGTAAATTAAAGAAGAAAGAATTTTGTTTTATGCAAATCACTCTCAAAATGTGATTTGATGAACTTCAAACAATAATAACCATTTTGTTACATAACTTTCATCAATTCAATAGCATTCACAAGGAAACTAAACTGGAGAGGACTGACAACTTGCTGTATTATTAACTTTCCTTTTCTAGTCTTTATATTGCATCCTTTAATTAGTTGTAATGCCTGATGCTCTTTTCTATCCATACCTTCCTACCTAGACCTGTCCTTCACTTTGATCCTACAATCTCCACTGCTGGGAACTGTTTGATTCGAAATACACCTACCTGCCTTCTTCACCTCTTTACTTTAGAATCATAGTAGAAATGTCTCTCCGTCTTCTTTCTCATAGATACCAAATAAATCTGTCTTACAAATGCAGACCCTTATTCCTCTCTTTCCTAATGCATCTCATACTTGTTTCAAATTCACCTCAATATGCTATTTTGACTCACAGCAGAAAAGAAGAAATCCTTGGAGAAGCCCAATCTTTACCTCAAAACCATCTGTTAATCCTAAGGAGCACTTTATTGCTGAGGTACTGCAACACACAGTGATCTCTCTATCGTTCTCATCTTCCTCATACAATGCCAATTCTCCTCTTAGTTCTCTGTCAAATACTTTCTTCAAATCGATGAACTTCCATTGAAACTCTACATGCCCCCTTTACATTTCTCCAATAATAGTCTCAAGATAATTAAAGCAGCTCTTGTCCTCTCTTTCTGCCATGAGACTATTCTTTTTTTCTTCCAAATCTTGCCATAACTGCTATCTCTGATTAAATATAAGCCCTGAAATTGTTGCAGCACTGCACATTAACCTTACTTTTAATAATTGTGACAAACATGCTTCTTCAAGCATGGTTTCACCTACGAAGATTCTATGATGTAATTTCAACTCTCCCTTGGCATTTCGATGCATCTGATGCTATGTCTTCATGGCCAGCTGCCTTACAACTTTCCATCTTTTGCATATTTACAATCACTTAGACCTTACTGGTTGACTCAACAGCTAGGCATATCAGTTCAACTTCCCCTCACCAATTTTCTCTGGCATTTTCTTCATTCAAGTAAGAGTTTTTCAAAATATTCCCTCCCTCTGCTCAACTGATATTCACACATTAAGACTTATATATCTCCATTCCCTAGCAGTATGTCCTCTTCATTACATTCACACTATCTGCCAACACACTAGTATTACCCTTCCTTCATTGTGACTTCTCTATGTTGCACTTTATGTTTCCTTTTCTGTTTTAATCCCCAGTTTAACAAACGGAGATAAAATAGAACATGATAACAAAATACCATGGATCTCGACAATAACAACAAACATTAGTTTTTGTGAAGCCTAAGTTGTTGCGAAGGATCTTTAAGGATGAACATAAAGACCATTTAAATGTGTGGCTTATTCTTTGTGTACAGTAAGGCCAGGGAAGCAGTGATCAAGTTCTAGGTCTAGTGTGTGTGAACCGACCTTATCTCATGTTTGCCATTCACTCAGTCATTACTATCCTTTCAGCTTAAGCTCCTCTCTAATGGGCTAATGGCAGTCTCAAGTCTGCAACCTGGAAACAGGGAACTAAGAGGGAAAAGGATTTCCATCTTTAGTTGACCCAAAATTGCTAAAAATAGCACATTAATTCTGCTTAACAGTCTGAAGTTTTTTGTTCTTCAATAATATGACCTTGGTTGTTGTGAAACATTGGTTATAACGAAATTGTAACGTAGTCCCGCCATTTTCTCTATACCCAAGGTCTAAGGTCTGCTGTACAGAATATATCCCATATCTCAGAAAATAGAAAAATGAGAAAATTAGATTACATATAAAGAGGTATTGAAATTGAGCTATCATTATGCTCATATAATTACTTTCTTCAATACCTTACCTAACCTCAGACCTTAGTTCCTTCCGCCATGGACACATTGGGCTGTCCAAGCTTTCACTCCATCCGTTTTTGCACCAGTGGTTCTGCTTCTCAATTTAGTCCTCCATCTTTTAAATCTCTCTCTGGCACACATATCCATGAGGTGTTTGGGCACCCATGTGACCTCTTGCCGTTAGGTGTCCACTTCAATGCTCTCTTTTTTTGGGAAACGTTCTCCTGCTGAACATGGCCAAATCACCTCAATCTTTGTTCTGGTATTGTTTTTGAAAAGTCAATCATCCCTGTTCTTCCCAATACCTAAAAACTTTTCACACAATCCCAATGTGAAATGCTGTAGAATTTTATGAATATTACCTAGTATTTCTTTGATTATGGGATAAAAATAAGACATACCTCTAAATGAGCAGCAATGTCTTCTAATGATGACTGGCTGAGGAAACAGAGATCGGCAGAACCAGGAGTCGCAACACTTGCTTTTGGTTCAAACTCTTTGCCATGCTCATGCAGATTTATCTTTTGTTCTCCAAAGTTGAGGGCTTTCCTACCTCCCTTGAGAAAAAAATGAACATGACACAGAGCAGCATGTACTGCGGTTATAAATGTTTTAAGCACTAAAGATGGATTATATCAAAAACCTTATGAATGATATGGCAGGCAGGGTAAATACAACAAGCTCAATGCTCTGCATTTTTCTGGCAATGGTTTCCTATTGGAAGCCCCTCCCAACTCATTGTGAGCTCATAATCCTTTGAGGCGACCCAGTGCACAGCCTTCGCCTGATGTACATTTACTTTTGGGAGACGGAAAATAAATTTATGAAATCTTGCACGTCTATAAAAGATTCACACACTAATATTCATGCAATTTGGCAATGTGCAAAGAATACTAGATCCACCTTAACGGAGCATATAAACAATCTAATCAAGTGGTTTTAAATGCAGGTGGAGGGACCAAATTCCCAATATCAATATATGGGTGTAGCAGCAAGAGAAGCCTACAACACAGTGTGCTGTTGAGGAGTCAACCTTGGCCTTTGCTCCTATATGTGCTGTCAATAAGTAATCAATATACATGTATAAGGACAATAAAAGTGAATGTCTCTAATTACATTGATCATCTCTGGCAAACTGCTGCCCGACAGTAGAGGGATGTATCCTCATAGGAAATTCATCTTTCAATGAAACTGATTTCACTCACACACTAGTAAATGATACAGTGTACTAAGTTTTTCTTTTTAATCAGACTGCACTTCTTTGACGGTTCATAAAAGAAGATGAGCACCCAACAATGTCAGCATTCTAACAGAGTGCAACTTTTGAAGAGCTCTTTGTGGAATGGCATACAAAGGCCAAGCCATCCATTTCATGGGACAAGAATTCACAGTCAAAAACTCACTAGAAAAGCAATTTCATTTCATAATGGAAATAAAGATTTCAACTTTTTCGCTCTGAAAATATGGAAGTCCTATAGAACACTGACACATCTGATACTGTTGAAACTTTGTGTAAATTCTCTCTCAATAAATAAATGATAGTTCTCACATGTTTTCTGTGAATTCATTGTTTAAAAAAGATTTTATCTATCGTGTTTCCATGTAAAATTTAATGAGATCAAATAGTTGTATAATTTGTGGCTTTCCAAGTTCGAGATGTTAAATTTAATTTAAAAAATCACTCATTATACCCAAGATCAGACATCTTTGCATAATCTGGTGCAAGCCAAGAAGGAGGAGAGCGTAAAGAAGGTTCCACTGCTCCTATTTCCATCTCCATTTTGTCTGGTTAGCAACACACTCAGTGCCCGGGCATGATGTAAACAATGCAATGGGGAGTGCTGTGATCTGGCTATGATTCTATGGGAGTCAGTACATCGCATAAATTCATTAGCCCAAATGTCATTTTTATCTTATTTATGTTCTTATTATCCCCTACAGCCCCAAGACTAGATCTTTATCTGCTAAATTCCTTTTCTTTTCATTTATTTGCATATTTGCATTGTGTCCGATGAAGGACATTTCTTGTCCATAACGTTTTATGTTTTATCTCGTCTTTTTCTTTATATTGCCTAGCCTTAAACTTTGTATATATACTGTAAAGCGGTGTTTCTTTATCTGACCATGGGAGCTCTAATACTGCAGGTCTTCTCAAATATTGTAGGCCTATTACTATTCATTTTATTCAAATACCATTGGTTGAATTGTAGAATTGATGTAACATGTACAATATTTCACTAAATTGTGGTGGGAGTTGTGGATTTTTCAAATTAACAGCATTACAATAACATTCATTGTCATAATTAAAATGGAAGGGATCAGAGTACAAAATACAAACCATTCTATGATGAACTTAATATTGGTGCCTATGAAATGACAAGAAGACTCAAATCTCAAGTAAAAGGAAGAAAGGGTCAGTGGCCTTCAGCTATAAACTGTACAAATGAAGGGTACATTAGAAGGGGCTTGTCTTTTTTTTTTTTTTACTTATGAAAAGGTGAAGAAAGGTGTCATAATAATAATAATATAAATAATAATAATAATAATACAGAAGTAATGTAATCGGCTATGTGTCCGCCGACTATCTGGCTGTTTCTGGTACAAAAATAAGTTTTTCTAAAAAAAAGACCCAGACCTCTAAATGGCTAAATCACAATCAAGAATTTCGCTTACCTGTCCGTTTTGCATAGCGAAAAGTTCATATTTGTTGTTAATTCATCAAAATGCACTAATATGAACGGGACATTCCATTACCTGTTACAGTATGCGGAATAAATGTGCCCAGTGCATATTACAAGTAGGCCTAACATTTGTTGCATTGGCTATAAGGCAATTGCACCGTCACAATGGAGGCAGCAAGTGCGAGTGCAAGGATTTTATCTCTCTTCCGTCTTGGGTGCAAATATATTGTTTTTTGGCCTTAGGCAGTGACCAATTCAAGTAGATTGCTACTGTGATACATCTTACAACCTGCTCTAAAAGGCCCCATATATCTTTCAGAGTTGAAAGAGGCTTGGAATGGATGGGCTGTTAGGAGGTAAATGATGTATGGTAATTGAATGTGCATTTGTCTGAAAACCACAGTCTATTTCAGACAATTTTCATTGCACAATTTAAAACTGAGATCAGCTCCTTTAAAAAGGATTTATACATAAAGCGATCAAGTTAAAGTGAGGTGGCCATCCACACACAACTTAAAAACAAAGGCCCTTTCTTCTCAGAAAACTAAAGATGATTCATGGTTCGTAGATTAAATATCGTAGAAAAAAAAGATTAAATAATAACAACAACTACATTCAGTTGACGTCTAGCTTACTCGAAAAGTGGTAACTTCCATTCCCAAAACTTGAGTGTAGAATTCAACTGTCTTGTCTAAATCCTTAACAGTTAAAACCAAGTGATCCAAACTTGAAATCTGAAATGGACGGCTTGCAAATGACCTCTCAGAAAATATAGGTTGATTATAGGCTGCTACACCAAGAGCATTCTTCTGAAAATCAACAGAGAAAAAGTAGATAAAAGCAAAATGAGGCCCACTAAGAGTTTAACAACATTCATAAAACTGTTATAGTAGTGACCTTCTATAAGGTCATTATGAGAACAAAGACGATTTAAATGACTTCTATGACCTGTCTTAATACAAGGTTTTAGCCACAAGTGACCGTTTTGATAAGCAAGAATACCACACAAGTCAAATACTGTCCTTTTCTTCATTAACTGAAATGACTCTCCAATTTAGAATGAATGGGCTCTGCTGTAAGCATTTAAACGGATGAGATATCCATATGATTACAATGCAAAATACATGTGATGATTAGTGTAGTTATCAATTAATCATTCATCTCTTGATCAACAATTCACCTCACCCACCCCACTCCGAACTCTGAAATGTTTCCTTTAGCTCTGACCAATAACATATATTTGGCTATTGATTGTTAGTCATTGTCACTCCAACCTTGTTGGAAATTGACATAGTTAACTCAAAGAACCTCATTTGCCGCACTATCTCTTGATTAATTGCTCCTTTGAGGTTTCTTTTTTTCCTCTTTGACTGAGAGTAGTGCCTATTCTATTCCACACTTCATCAAGTGGACATCAGGCTTTGATAAAGTAGGACATATTGTTAATCATTCTACTATGTCATATTGAAACAAGGTTGTTGTTCACTTTGATTTCAATACAAACTTTTCAGCTACTAGATGAGAGCATGAAACCAGTGGAACAACATAAGGCTTGATGTGAGTATGTTTGTATGCCTGCAAGAGTGTTGGGTGGTGTTTGGTAAGCATTACTTCATAATGTCCATCTAGTCATTAGGTTTATGTTTGGCAGATAGACAGAAATTAAATCAAAGAAAGTAGGGACAAAAATTTGAACAACAATTGAAGTAAACTGTGCGATGAGCTGTAGTGTGATGGTAGGGGCTGCTGTCTATGTAATTATTTTCATCTAACTATTGGCCTCTGCCATGGTTATGGCTGGCGAGGCCCATTTTTATCCCATCTTAGTAGACTTGGACGTATGTACAGAAGTAGGCAACATCTTTTTTTTTTATAAGACTGGCTGTGGACCTATGATTTGAAATAAGCAACACATCCTCCATCACCAATGAATGAAAACCATACAGCTCAGTAAACTAATCTATGAAACAGCATCACCACTAGAGCCTACATTTTTTCAGTTCTGAATATGAAAAGACAACCAAATAATAATTATGGAACTTCTCTCTTTCTTGCCTTTCTCCTCCATTTCCCATGCTCCACCTCACATCTGATTTTCCTTTATTTTACACATCCTGATCAAAAACTATGTTCACTTCATCACCAACATACACAGTGAAAGCAGCAGTAGGCTACGATGAAATGATGGGCCAAATTTCAGCATTATAAGGTTCCATTACAAATTAAGCATTTTGTGAGACAAAAAGAAAAACAGGATTCACACATTGACATTGCAAAAGCAAGAAGAGTAAGAGAAACCATAATGTCTCTTAAAATATCATGCTGTCCTAAACTATCAAGATTTATTATAATGTAAGCTGTTAAGATCAAGAACAGCAGAAATCTTTTTATTAAGTGACCTACTTGATGCAGTCTACAAATCCTTATTATCATTGCTAAGACTGCTCTGAGGTAAATATTTAAAAATCACCCACACCTGATGAACTTTTGGTCTGAGAACAGAAGATTTGATTTTCATGTATAATTTAGGACTATCTTATTGGATATTTTTATTGTATCACCGTAGTCTCATACAGGCTGACATGCATCCTTTTTCCCAAGTGCTTTGGGCTTCATGAATGAATTTGGCATCAATATCCGTCGCAAATTAAGAATTATTGAGCTATGTACGTTCAAATACAAACTCTGGCATGATATCTGCTTGTTTTGCCCATGATTTTGGTGTAGCCATAATACGCATGTTAGGTTAGGCCAGATAATTTCCCAACCATCCCCCCTCCTTTCTTTTTGTATGTTGCATTTAGGGGTGTAATAAAAATGCCACATTTGTCAAATAGTGATAGTTTTCATTGCCAAGCCAAATTCATTATAGCACCCCAAAAAATGTTGATCTAGGATGGAGAAAATGCTCATTTAGAGAACAGAGCGATTCTTCTTAAAATACCCTTTCTTGTTTGTACTGTCATGAGTGTGAGAAATAAGAATCTAGATCAATCTTGTTCTATCACACTCACTCACTCACTCAGTCCCCCAGCCATTAGGCCATAGCAGGGACATGGGAGAAATCTGTCTGTGGCTGGAGTCAGGACCTGCAGCATTTCTAAGCAGGTCCATTTCTTCACCAGGAACAGATAAACCCTCCAAAAAGACAACAAAAAGTCAAAGGATGGATCTGATTTTTCCTAAATATTCACTTGAATCTTAGGTATGTGCTTTTCTTGAAGCAAATTAAAATCTATAGCCATAAAAATGACTTTTAGGAGGATCAATGATGGACGATTCAACCATTTACCGTGAGCCGCGAGTTAAGTCACTCATCAGAAAACATTATACCCATAATACATGGTCAATGGATGTTCTTCAGATGGAGAAGGGCGTGGTGAATAAAAATGAGAAAAACCTGCTGCAAATTGTTGACTGTTAATAACAAGCACAGTCTTTATCATATATATCGAGAAACTATAAAAGTCTTTGATAGGAGTGAACATATAGACACTTTATGACTTTACGCTGAAGACAATCACAACTGAAAGCAAATTGCTTTAAATTAACAACACTTTCCTCTTGTGGCGTTCATAAAGAATACTTGTAAACGTTTGCTTCAAAATAAAGCTTTGCTTGTAAAGCTTGAAGTATCCCGACTTAAATCTTTTTTCACTTTAAGTCCTGAGTCTGTGTCATGCTGCTGATGTCACGGGCTGGAATGAAAGATTTCTTCTCCTACAAGATGAAAATACCGCACACCATACCTCAAGGTTATTACCAGCCTGTCTTTTTGACAATAGGGTTATGTGCCAGTTGCACCATGTCTTCGTCAAGCTTGGAATTATTTTGTCCAGTATGCAATTTGACTATTTAAGTATCAAATACCATTCTTTTTTGTCACCTCAAGACAACGCAATAACAAAACCATAAAGAGACGGAATGTTGTTGGTGATCAAATCGTGATCTAGGTGACGTGCTAGCAAGCATTCTCAATGTGCTCCTCTTTGATCAATCAAGCGCTAGATTTCGTTCATGCCACTGAAAGTAAAATGCAGTTATTAGATCCAAATCTCAACAAAATTTCCAAACAAAATGAAATTTTATTACCATAGAAAGTCTAACTGCAGATCCTCTCCAAATGGTAGTTAAAGTTCGAAAAAGACTCATAGTAGTCATAGTGTTGTGAATAGCAGGGACGGTGGGGTCAGCTTTTTTCAGAGTCAATACAAAATGAACTTTTCCTTGATTTCAAATATTCGAGATCTAAGCCTTGATCTGACTTAGATATCTAAGATACTGACTTAGATTCTCGAC
This sequence comes from Goniobranchus geometricus, assembly GCA_028565895.1. Taxonomy (NCBI): domain Eukaryota; kingdom Metazoa; phylum Mollusca; class Gastropoda; order Nudibranchia; family Chromodorididae; genus Goniobranchus; species Goniobranchus geometricus. Next base: position 1,485 of record JAOWAY010370964.1, on the reverse strand, counting down.
CTGCAGAGCCTGACGTTAATAGTTACTGCAGATCTAAAATTCTCGAGGATTCTCGCACAAAATAGCTTTTATCGATTTATCCTGATCTAGATCTTGAATCCATATATCTATATTTTTGGAGAAAGAGCAGATGTTATTTCAGTGTTAGGGCTCCTATATGTATGGCAAATGTACTGTGATAGATTTAACTAGAATCTAGATAGTAGAGGCCTCGATTCTAATCTATAATCTAGATTTAGATCGATAAATCTCCTCTAGATCTACATTAATTCTGAGGTCATTCCTTCATTTTCAGATGTCGAAAACTTTGTCAATAAATGTCTATACTAAGTTAAAAATAGATATTGAGTTTATACGAATGATTTCTATGTATTTCTAGAATCAAGACTCCATGCTATTTATTTCTATGCAAGATTCTAGACCTAGAAGAATAATTTCCGGTAATTTAATAGTAAAAAAAAAGATCAACTGGTATCCCAGTAGACAGAGATCTAGATTATATAGAAATAGATCTAGATCTAGTGTAGTATCCACAGGTGACGGTGACAAGAACAACTCTCTTCCTCTACATTCACTTCTAGTCTTGATCTTTAGACCAGATGCTTCTGAAATGACATGAATCCTCACTAGACCGTGTCGCGGAAATCCGTGAGCGGCGATTTGGGTACCATTGAAGGCTTTTTGTTGTTGTTCTCGCTCGATTTATGTTACGCCTCCTCTTCGCGGTCTCTGAGATTGTCCCGTTTCTTTGACGAGGGGATATTTTTTTATTATTCTTTTTTTTCTAGTGGTAACTTTTTAGATTTCACGAAACAAAACGTAAAAATGTACTTTTTCACATCCACGAATTACTTGAAAGTTGATTCAAAGTTGTTTTGAAATTTTATATTAAGTAATAAATCTAGAAGGCAGATCTAAACGCTTACTACCAAAATAAGATATTGATCAGACGGGTCGCGAGAAGATCTTGTTTCTCAGTTCTCAGCAGTACAGGAGACACTTCTCGATAAGTGTAAACATTATAATTTCTCCGGACCAAAAGTCAGCCTTACTCGATAAAACTCAGATGTTGAGCTGGCAACGAACAACTGAGGACCACCGTACTTCTTCTCGTTCTTCTTCTTCCTGACAAGGATAGCAAAGTCGTTGGATTTAATATAGAATTTCCCAGATTCTGTCTTTGAATGTTAACAGAGTCAAGCATCACAGACAATGTTAGCAGATTTAGTTTTATTCGGGTAAGTAGACTCTATAAATTCTATAAAACCTAGGGTCTAGATCTATAATTCATAATAGTCTATATCTAGATTCTAGATTAGACCTAGATCTAGATCTAGATTCTAGGTCAAGACAGATAGACTCATAAGTCTAACACTCTAGGGAGTGACTGTCTGAATAAGCTCGTGTATAGGTAATCCTCCAGTTTAGCGTCTTCCTTCGTTTACATGCCCGCCATCTTGTGACGTCATCGGTTTTGGTGATAAT
>JAOWAY010369853.1:0-15060 GCA_028565895.1 Goniobranchus geometricus | reverse complement strand
GGATGGTAATGTCTTTGCTACTCCAGATTTTGCTGAGCTTTGCTAATGATGCAGTTGCCATTGCTATCCTTGCTTTTCGCTTTGAGGTATCACATCATGTCATCTCTTTATAAGGCTCTGCTTTGTGTTTTGGTAAGAGTATTTTACCAGATGCCTTCCTAGCAGAATTGTGAAAAGCGAGTTTTAAGGGTTAGAATATTAAATTTTCTTGGGCAACAGTTTTTCATCCCATTCTTCCTTCAATTTCCAACTGTTAATTGTTCTTTATCATCCGCAACTTGCATATGAGATCTCTAATTTTATTGTTATTCTCTGTCAGGCCTTAACCTTATCTTATCAGCCCATCTGCACAGGAGTAGGAAACAGCCAACACCAAAGGTTGAATTTTTCACAATCAAGTGGGCATATCTAGGCATCAAACATTGGCAGTCTTTGTTTGACAATGAGTGACATACAAATCTTGCCCTGACATATGGTAGGGGAGAAGAAAACCCTGAAAGATGGAATTTATATAATCAAGTAGGAGTGTCAAGACTTCAGTTCTTTGTCAGTCTTCGTTAGACACTCCGCATATCACTATCATGTAATTAGGGAGAAGAAAACCCTAAAAGACGAATATTTACAACCAATCAGGAATTTCAAGGCATCACATCATAGCTTGGCAAGTTAGTGACTTGCCTTTGCAGCCACAATGCTCCCTGCATTGAGATTATTAATTGATAAGGGTTTCGTGCTTAAGAAAAAAAATTTCAAGGTTCCTATAGGCATATAAATGAAAGGGATTGCAAGATGGAAAATAAAGGCAACCCTTGCCTCCAGTTTAATTCTGAAACCCTTGAACATTTACTGCGAGGGATGAGACTTTTAATTTCTCATTTTTTATTTTTCAGCAAGGGGAAAGTATGGCTGATGTCCGAACGCCTCCTTCATCATCCTTTACTGATAACATTCGAACTATTTATGGAGTGTCTATAAGCAGGTAGGAATGGAAAAATAAAGTGGATAGTGCATACTGAGAAGTTTTGAAATGATTTTCACTCCACTTGTCTTTAGACAAATCATCTCAATTGTTATTTAGAGGGCTATTTTGTATGATTATATGCTCTTCCCTTGAATTTTCTACGGAAAATAATTTTCAACTTAAATAATGGGAAACCAGCCCTCTGGACTAACATATTCACATGACTGAAATGTTTTGACAGAGAACTTCTTGAGGTGGCCCATGATGACAGCAAATTGGATTTTAAAATGCATGCCTTTGTTACCAACGCAAACTACTCAATGAAAAAGTCAACTTTTTTGCTTTTCATTAATCGTGAGTATATTACATAGAATTTCCTCATGTGATCTAGATTAGGTATAGATATATATCATGTAGATGTCATGCAAAACTCATCACTTTGAGATCCTGAAATTTATTATCTCTAAGCTCAAATAGTATGGAATTTATTCATTTCCCGTGTATTTACAATGTCCTCTGATTGAGTACCACTGTCAGTTTGTGCATTCAAGTAGGCATTTTAAATAGATTTTAGTTATTTTGCCATTGGATTATCAAATCCAGAGAATGAGTACTGCAGTTGTCGTCATTGCCCTTTACACTCACATTTAAAGCTTTTGCTCCCAGTTTCAATCTTTGCGTTTTGCAATATAAATAAAACTTTCAGTTTTGTTTGAAATTCTAATGAGCATCTATCACAGCTTCTTATTTATTTTTGTTTAATAAAAGCAATTTAAAGCTTCTGAACTTCATGGCCATGTTTATGAAAACCAACAAACATAAATTATGACTGATGGTTGAGAAAGGAATAGTTTCAAACTTTATGAGGAATATCACAATGGTACGAAAAAGCAAAATGGGTGATTATGTTAAGCACTTCCGTCGATTTATGTATTGATGGATCGTGGAACATGCAGTACTTTTTGTGGATCCATAGAATTCACAATTGATACAATCTATAATCAGCATTCTGTAGATCTCAATCTTACGCAAATGTTTTGACCTTCTTCTTCTTCTTATTGGTCCAGCAGATCTTGGGTTGTAGCCCTTCGTCTTAATGCCATTGTATTGTTGATAAAAGTGCAGGTCTTATGAAGTTGGGTTTTGTTAGTAAACAGGGTATTTTGGATGGTTGGATAAATGTTTTGATATTCTTCTATGAAAATTAAAATCATAAGATAGTCCATATTGTTGAATTTGCATGAAACGGAAGTTTACGTCATGTGTATGACTTTCACCATGCCATCACTCAATGCCCACTTATTAGGATAAATCTATCTATGGTCATGTCTAATAAACTTAGCCTTCCTAGATATTCAATTTCTCCAATTTCAGACAGGTATCAGGCCTGGAGCAGACATCAGTGATCATGGTCCTCAATTCTACCACATCATCTGCTAATCTATTTTCTGATAGGATGAACTTGTTGTTTTTCCGTTTCTTAGTTCAATAAGCGCTACACCATCCACTGATCTACAGAATGCACAACAATTTATGTATTGTTATGCATTCTATGGATCCACCAAAACCGCTGCATGATCTGCCAACCTACAGAATGTGCAAGAATTGATGTGCACTACAATCGATATATTGTTGTGCATTTTATGGATCTATACAAAGCATTGCATGATCCACTGATGGTGTAAATCAACCAAATGCATCTAAAAATTGTTTCTTTGGTGAACTTCACCTCAACTTTTGCATAAATCATATATCAAGGCCTTTCTTCTTTATAAGAGCTTTTACAATGTCCACTTTGTAAATATCTGGAACTGTACCTGTGCAAATTAATGTGTTGTTGGTAAAGTGAAGAGAATAATCGGATTCAGTTTCTAAGACTAAATTGAGTGGGCTTTGAATTGATATGATTTTTTTCTATAAAATAAGCTGAAAAAGTTTGCGCATGATCTTTTTTGTTTATATGCCAAGTTGGATTAGGTTAGTCTTCCTTCTCTTAAAGAAATCGGTCAAATTGAAGAGAACCTTGAGTTTTTAGTAGCTCTGAGATTTGATTTGAAATAGTCTGTTATGGCTTTTAAGATGATTTCTTTATATTTGCTTCGTAAAACTGAAAGATCTGCTTATTATCAGTCAGTACGGTTTTTCTCCCTTTTGCCTTGGCTATGGCTTTTTCTTGCTTAGCAGGTTTTATCTCTTGCATAAGCTATGGAGATGGCTGTCTTTATTTTACTTTGCTTGTCAAAGGTGCATGGGAGTTAAGACTGAATACACTAAGACGTTAAATCCATTTGCGTCCAACTTGCCCATAGATGATAAGTCAACATATAATTTGTTTTTGAATTCCAAAATGTAAATCTTCTTAATGTTCCTGTAGAGGACTTCACATTCAACTTTTCTTGTTTTAGCCTCTGCTTGTGGGATACTGAAAGATATTTAGGAATGAATTGTTTGAGATAAAACCTTTATCTTCAGAATCAATACCAGACTGGCAACACAAGATAATATCTTCAGCCATTATGATCCAATAAAGTGTAGACCTTTGTATCAGGCTTTTCCTTACATATGTTGTGGCATACATTCATCAGACTTTTGATTAGTTTTCAGGTTGACATGTAACGTTCAAAATGTTTCTTAAAATCCCCTAGTATGATTACATTTTTGTGCTCAATATCATTAGAAGTTATTAAGTCTTGAAATTCATTCATGAAGCCCGTGGTTGTCAGTTTCTTTTTATCATTGAGTTGGTGGTCTGTAGATCAAATTAAAGTAAACTGTTTGTTCACATTGATCAGGTGTCATTTCCAATGCTTCCTAAATTGGTGCTTGTTCTTATTGTGTATGAATCCCAAGCTATTTGAAAGCTTGGTGTTATGGATAAAGGCTATCCCATCACAAATCCTGTGATCACAGTCTCTTTGCAAAATTTTGTATTAGTTGCTTCATTGCGACAAATTCTATGTCAATGACAGTGTTTATTTTTCGCACAATGTTCACGAGAATGGGTGGGATGGTGTTCACTATAAACCTGAAAATGGTCGAGTCAAGGGTCTGGCTGATGTCCAATCTCAACTCTTATATTTTTGTTTTCGCTGACCACCTAGACTGCCACTTCTTTTTGTCAGTGGTGAGTAGGGGAGGCAAGCAAAGTGAATAGTGTTGTGGCCATAAAGTAAGAGACAGTTAAAATGACTGGCAGAATTTCCATGGCAAAAGAATTATTGTGGAAATCTCAGTATATCGTTAAAACTCTCTGCAATATATTCTGGACTATACACCACTTCTTCATGGCATTATGATGTGAAAATCCGATCAGAGGAAATATTATTATATACAGGTATAGTTCAGCTCTTTCATTTCCTGATTAGGTAGTCAGAATAAAGAAATAAGCTTTTTAATTCTTCCTTAGTTGAAAAAGTGATAAGAATTTATTTATGTAAAAAAAGATGTATACAGTTATTTCACACCATACCGATAAGTATGAGAAAACCTCATTTGATGACATCATTTGCTTTCAGATAGACTAGTGGATTCCACTGGAATTCGAAGGGCGCTCGATACAGTTTATCAAGCTTATTTACCTAAAGGAAGTCATCCATTTATCTACATGAGGTAGACCTTTTAACAATTGATTAACTTGGCCTTCTTATAACAGATAATGATAAAATTATAATGCAGGCTCTCTGACTACGCATCATTTATCCCTGGGCAGACCATTTTATTCCAATGTCTTCTCAACTGCCTGTGAAGCATACAACAACAGGAGAGCTGGGTTTTTTTTCGCTCCTTAGAAAAGCAATCTGGCACGATCTTTTGAAGACTGTATTAGATTATTCGTTCACATCTGTGTGAACTTGAGTGGGTTTCCTATGAATGAACATGCACAGCTGGTTGAGGCTTTCAATTGATAGACTTAAATCTGAGTCAGACCATCATTTGTGAGCTCATCTAATCATCACTCACCTCTTTTTATTCCTTGGGGAAATGTCAGAAAGTATAACTTTTGAATCGTTAGTTGTTTTTTTTAACCCTTTGAACTTGAGGTCTCCTTAAATCAATGCAGCACCTACTTGCCTGTCCTCTAGGATCCTGGTCTAGAGGTATGGGTAATGCCCAGTCAGTAAGGGGTGGGATGGGGCTGTGGTTTATAGGCTGAGGAGATCAGTGTTCAAAGGTTTAAGGATGGGACTGCAAAACTGATCAAATCTGACCATAGACAGACTCCAAATAGGTTCAGGTAATCTTTTGTGATCATGAGTTCACAAAACCAGTCATTCTACCACACACTTTACTAAGATGAGGAAAAGTATGTTACTCATTTTTACAGTTATTTTCACAGCCATTGCTTTTTTTTATTTATGTTCTTCTGGTAAGCACAATCGCACATGATCAATTCTCTGCTCAGTTCACCACATTATTTTCACTTTGTCAGTCATCAACTGTTACATATTGACATTGATCGGTCAGTCCTATGACCTGAAGATCTAGACAAGATTTTGATCTGTAACTAGCCCTAGATGTAGAGGTTTTAGAGCCAAATCGATATTGTATAGGCCACTGCCCCATAGATCAGACCTCTTTGTTGCACATACCTTCAAACCGTTGAAGCTGCAACAGTATTGATTGGATTGGATTGGATGGATCTAGATTTACATCTAGAAGTCAGTTTGATCAAAGTAGAATGAACAAATATAGAAAGAGAGAGTATACTCACCCAAAAGTGTTTTTGGAAAGGATGGGTAATTACCAGAGAGAAAAACAAAGTAAACTTTGAAAGATTGTCTCATACGTGTATGAACTATGTGAGTGTCAAAGAAAGCCTACTCTTTGCTGTTTCTGAGCCATATTATGATATGTAAGAAAATCTAATGAAGTGAGTACATAGTACATAGCTATTTCAATGTGTCTCCTATGTGACCCAATAAAAGTTTTAGACCTTTGCTCTTTGATTAATGTCCACCACTTATTCACTCATCACCTCATGCTTGTTTGGGTGATCTTATCTCAAATACTCATCACAAAAGTCTACATATCATACTCATGTCTTGATACTCAATGATCTTGATTATTTTTCCAGCCTAGACATCAATCCTCAGAATGTTGATGTCAATGTTCACCCAACTAAACACGAAGTTCATTTCCTGCATGAAGATGCAATCATTTCTGCGATCCAGGGGGCTGTTGAAGCAAAGTTATTAGGTTCCAACTCATCAAGAACTTTTTTTACTCAGGTCAGTTGCTTTTGTGTATCCTTGGCCATTAAAAAGAATACAGGACTTTGATTAAAAAATTCAGTGGCAACGCGCAAGCACTGTATGTTAACTTTTTAACTAGCTGTGATTGCGTTAGGGTTTTATATGGTGTTATTTCAAATAAAGCTGGTAGTTCTGTTTCGGCTCCTTAAATTGTCAATGTAAGGCCCAGTAGCTCAGTTGGTAGAGCGGCTGACTGCCATGCAAGGTGGCCCGAGTTCAAACTCAGCTGGGCAGTGGATTTTGTTCGGGGCCTCCTGTTCACCCAGCAGTATAATTGGGTAGCTAGGTCTTTCTAGACTTGGCAGAAGTAAAGGCGGCATGGAAAGCAATGGCAAGCTACCACATTATGCTGTATGCGTAGTAAAATTAGGGCTCTACCCCTAATTCCCCTATACTCAGTCATGGGTTCGGGACTAACTTTACTTTGCTTATATTATCAAAGGTATTATAACATTGTGACAGAGACAATGAAAGGCCTTTTTCGTTCAATAGGAGTGAGATTGGGAGTACTAAAAAATTGAAACATTTATTTTAAAGTTTATCTGCCGGAAATTTTAAAATGGCCTCAACTTAGCTTATTATGCCCTAAACAATAGAAATACCAAGAACTAAAAAGAATTGCATTTTAAAACTCATGAACTTACATCTTCAAACTTTTTAACAGTAGGTAATGAAATATATGTTTGATGTAGAAACAGACCTGGGTGGCTTTAAACAAGATGAAATTTGTTTTTTTTTTTTAAGTAGTATGTCATTCATCATTTGATATATTTATTAATGTAGTTGAATTTTTCTTATTGTCATTTGTGAAGAAAAAAAGAACCAAAAAAAAAAAAAAATGTTGGATCACAGTGGATAGGTATAAACTTCTTTTTCTTAGTGGGACCCTCTCTTTCTGTTTTTAAATCCACCGAACAGCTGAGATAAATTTATAATTAAGTAAAAAATAATTACATGTTATTTTACGACTGCTTTTAAAATGAACTCAAAGACTGGAGAGTCAATTGAAAGTTGATTTTTGTGATTTTTGTTTGAGGATATCATCTGCATTTGGTAATGTTTCATTTATTTTTTTAATTTTTAACCAGACGATGCTTCCAGGTGTTAATCAAGCTGTCAAACCAAAAGGCAAAGATGGTAACAATGAGATATTTCACTTTGCTTAATTAACTCTAATTAAACTTATTTCTTGAAAATGGATTGCAAATATACATTTATAATTTGCAAGAAGTTTAATTTGTGCTTAACTTTGGCAGGAAATATATTGATATCCCTGTGTCATATCTGCCCACAGTCCCAGGTTATCCTTATTTTGTACTGATTTTCTTGAAAAATAGCTGTTGTTCCAGAAATGAAAATTGGCAATATACTTCTTAAACAGAAAACTTAAACCTAGCAAAGAGGGGAACCAAATTCCATCGCAGTGATGACTGGCATTGATTGGTGACAGCACACACTAAAGGCCTAGGCCACCACACTGTACAAGCACACATTGGCACAACCTCCACCTTCATCATTTTGCAATGCCTTCACGCATCATTGGCACGAGGCTTAAAAGAGAGTGAGAGGGGACAAGCACAATCCAGTTTGTCGCACTCGCTTTCACACAAACTAGCCTAGATAGGCTTTCTAGATCTAGCCCTGAATCTAGATTTACAGACTTCGTTAGCTTTGCCAAGCGATTATAAAGAGTGCCAACTACATGCAATGTCAGTCTTGGGAGTAAAAAATCACCAAACAGCTTTGTACACAGTGTAAATAGGTGAATAAATTGCATACATGTACCATTGTTTGTAATCATGCACATTGCCTGAAAACTATGGTATAACGACTATGTGTAAGGTGTCCCTGATAATAAGTCAATGTGTCTGATTTTGAGCAATGCTGTCCCTGATGATAACAGCAGAGAGGGGGCGGGGGCAGCTTTGATGTTCTTCATACTCTTTTTTTTTTCCATTCCTGACAATTTTGGCAATAGAAAAGGATACTTTACTTATTAATTATGGCATCCGAGTTTTTATTCAAAGTGATCAAAAAGCAGTTTCCTGTGAAATGTCTCAATTGCACACTTTCAGGATCTGCTGAACCAGTCAGACCTCATGAGATGGTCCGAACAGACAGTAGGAACCAAAAATTGGATGCATTTGTTGGACAAGCAGTTCATGAACATACTGTAGAAACTTCAAATGAACAAAAGAGGTGAGAATATATCTTTGCTTGAGACTTACCTGTAGAATAAACTACCAAAAAAAGAAAAAAAATCAGGGGTTGCAATTTTTTTTCCTCAATATGAAATTATTAGGTTGAATTATCTGTGTAGATTTGTGATTTTCATATAAATTTAAATCACATAAATTTTGTAGTAACATTCTTCCTTCATGTTCTTATGTGTTACCTTGTTCCTTCGTCACTGGTGTCATAAAGGCCTTCACAGATGTTCTCCAGCTATCTCTATTTGTGGCCGCTTTTCTTCTATCCTTATTTGTTTCTCAACTGTTCCACTGTTCTTTACCATATTTCCTTTGGTCCTTCCCATTTTCGTTCCCGTTCTAGTATCCAGGTTATTGCTATATTACAGTCATTTCCTTGATCCAGTCTTAAGATAAATGAATTTTCATTTTCTTTACTTTACCTCTTTTCTCTGTAGTTTCATTTTCATTGTTTCTGATATTTCAGTGTTAGGTATTCTGCCTGGACATTTAATTTCAGGAATTCTTCACAGGCATTTGCTGTTAAATGTATCAATGCCTTGATTGTCTTTTTGGTTAATTTACAAGTTTTGCATCCATATAGAGGAACAAGTATTACTATTATATAGTCTGACTTAAGTTTTTATTTGATTTTGTTTGAGTTCCCTTTACTGTGAAGTCGTGTGAAAGTAATCACTGCTTTTCCTTTTCTATTTTTCATGTCTTGTATCCCTTCTCCTTCTTTTGATATTGTTGCCCTGAGGTTCACAAATTTATCTACCTTATTTCTTTATAATCAATTTGGAGACAGTCATCTTGCTTGCTATGTATTTGCATCATTCATGTTTTGGAAGTATTAATTTTGAGTCAAATTTTTCTGGCTATTTCACTCATTTTTATTGTTTTTTGCTGCGTATGTGACTTGGTTGATAATAACAGTGCTAATCATCTGCAAATTCCGTATTGTCAAGTTTTGTTGGAAATGCCATTTTATCCCTTTTTCCCCCCATTTCCATTTCTCATCACAAAGTCCATTATTGTAAGGAAGAGAAATCCTGATACATTGCATTTTTGTTTTACACCAATCTGAATACTGAATCATTCACTTGTGCCTCCATGATCAATGACTGCACATTTGAAGTCATCGTAAAACAGTTTTATTATTTTTATCAGTTTTTGTGGTATTTGATAAATTTTCAGGATATCCCAAGGACTTTCTCGATGTATAGAGTCAAACACTCTGCCATTCATTGATATGTTCAATTATGTCCTGTAGAATGAATATTTGTTCTTTTGTTCCACTTCCAGTCCTGAAGCCAGCTTGTTCTTTTCTTAATTTGTTGTCGATGCCTTCCCATATTCATTCTATGATTATTTTCCCAAAATTTTACATATAATGGGTAGAAGTGTTATTCCACATCTATTTTTGCAATCCATGAGGTTGCTCTTCTTTAGCAATTTCATTATAAGTCCTCAGTTTAAATTCTCTGGCACTTTTCTTGTTCCCAAATCTGGTCAAGCAGCTTCTCAAGTGAAAACCTTATGTTTAGAAAGATATGAGCCATGCACAGTGTGACATGGAAATGCACAAGATTCATTAATCTTGTAAAATAACCAGATTTCATTTGTTGTCATCATCACATAGAAATACTGGCACTCAAAATTATAAATAAAGACGAGACTTCACACCTGAATTGACATGAAGATCCATAAATGTCATCTATTTCTCTAAAATTATCTGCACATATTTTGCTTACTCAAAAGCATGGTTGCCAGTCTTCTATGTATAAAAAAGATACATTTTTCAAGAACAATTTTCCAACTATGGTAATCTCTGTAACTATGAGTCTGTTGGCCACCATATTTGACATGGAAGTAAACATTACTGATACTGGAGTCAGATTCAAACATAGCTAATATGTACTTTTCGGATGATTTTTTTTCTCAAATTTTTCTTACCTCAACAGGTTGAAGAGGAACCACTGCTTCAGTGAGAGATTTGTTATTTCTTTTGGTTTAATCATTTGATCAAGACAAAGCTCAAAAAGCGCTTGAACTTCTAGAATCTAAAAAAATGACCATAATAAAATCTCCTTTTCCTTCCAACATTCTACATCAACATCTAGAATCAAATTCTAGACTAATAAAATACACAACCTCAACAAGTAGATCTATTCTATTGCCAGAGGAATTTGAACAAAAGTGAGTTTCTCAGTACACAGAATGCCTGAGGATCATGATGTCAATCTTGATCTAGAGTCTGTGACAATATTACGTGACTTTCAGTACTCTGAGGCCGTCTCAGGTAAGTGGAGAAAGGATCTCAAATTGGGCCAGTAACTACTTTCTCAGAAATTCATGACCTTGAAATAATAAACATTTTACATTCATTTAATTACTTTTCCAGTCTAGATGAGAACAGGAAAGTGGACTCCGGAAGCAAAGTCAAGAGGAGAGAAATAAAGCTTAGCAGTATCCTGATGTTGAGAGAGGAAGCTCAGAGCAATGCAAGTGAAGGTAAATTTCTTATCATATGTCGTTATTGATGTCTCATCTGTGTGCATACACTTGACCATTGAAGGATGCTGTTTCATGAGATGACATCACTGATTTCACAAGGCATTAGATGTAGAAAACAACAGCGGTGGACTGCTAAACTGTTGCTAGTTGTAGCATGTATGGTTTCAAAACAGATTGCTAACATCTTATTTATTGGTCTAAAATGCTCCTTATTTCATACTCAGAAGATTGATGGAGAGCTGAGTATCTAGGCTTTGTGCAAAATGGAGTAAGGGCACAGAAAGGTTTTCATGATTGAAGATAGATCTAGGATAAAGCAGTGAGTGTAAGTAGTAAGAAAAAGTTTTATCCTCAATCCAAGCTAGCAATAAAACGTCGCAACACAACACAGAAATTTTTCATTCGCGGAGTTCAAGGGAGATGATCCAATCAAATTTTTATCTCTGTAATTATTCCCCTTCTCTCATTGAAGACTAGAATTATAGCAACTCCAAGGGCTGTATATTTCTTTGCCATTGCTGCCGTTATTCTACAAGTGACAACTGTAGAAGCTTTTTAATGTAAAGGAAATTTTTATTTGTCACTGCCAATGAAGTATTGAAACATCTAATATGACTACTATTTTGTTCCGTCTTTACGTAGTGTTACACATTGATGATGTATGATATTCTGGAATGGATTTGCTGTATGTGTGCTCAAAATACTATGGAGGAATGATTGTGAGGACATGTGTCTGATCTGCCTGGGCTCCTAGTTAATCATATATATTAATATGAAGACTGCTTTTTGATATAATGTTATATTTTGAATGATGCGTGTACAGAATATCACAAACCAAAATGTAATTTCCTTTGATGGATAAATAAAGTATATGTTATCTTATCTTATCTTATCCTATCTTATCTACGCTATAAAAGTCCAGATCTAGTTCTAGATAGATTCTATATTGGCCTTTGGGGACTATGGCTGGGTGGTAACCTGAAAATACTCTAGGTCTAGATCGATATATTAAAATCTGATCAGAAGTGAGAGTGTGATCGTCATGGTGGGTAGACTTAGTGCAGTTGTAGGTGAGTGGGTGAGTTGGAATGATAGATGCTTTGTGTTTAAGTGACAGACTGTGTATTGGTAAATGAGTGAGGGTGTTGGAGATTGTGTGTATGAGTGAGAGATTGAGGCCATGTAAATAGCTTGTATGAGAAGTGATTGTGTTTCATAGAGATTGTTTGAGTGGGTGATTGAGTAGGGATCATTGTCATAGATTGTGTGTCTAAGTGAGGGGGAGGGGGTTAGATATTGTGTATGTATGTGAGAGGGCTTGGGGTGACATTGTGAGTTTATGAGTTAGAGTGATTGTTTGAAAGTCATAGTATGAGTTAATGTGGAGTGAGAGTTTGATTATCATAGGTGGGTTTTTTTTGTGGATGTGGTTGAGTTGGGAAGATAGGTGCTGTATGTTTTAGTGAGCGTGTCAGGATGTTATATAATGTGTTTGTATGAGTGATGGTGACAGAGATTGTGTTTGTGAGTGAATGAGAGAGGTGATAAAAATTTTGTATGAATTAGAAATTTGAGGAGATAGAGATTGTGTGTGTGTGTCTGTGTGTGTATGATAAGGTGGAGATAACTGAGAATGTATGTTTGTGAGAGTGAAGATGATAGATCGTGTTTATATGAGTGATTGATTGATTCAGTTTTTTAGTTAATGAATTAATATTGCTTTGTGCTACATTATTGTCAGGTGAATTATCTTTTCATTGTGTTTAAAAGGCACAACATGTCAAGAAATAAGCATTTCATTTTGAAATTAAGCAAAATTATTGCTTTGTTGGAATATTAGATAAACCCAAAGTCTTTTGCAAAAAATACCTTTTTAACAAATCATTAACATAAGTTTTGAAGCCTCCACTTACCTCAACAATTCTGTCTAATGTTGTGTCTTGATAGCCCACCATGGAAAATGCTTTGATAATATTAAGTAGAATGATTAAGAAAAACTGAAGAACTATCAGAAAGTGGATTCACTTTGATATAAGTAAAGTTAGTCCCGTATCCATGACTGAGCAAAGGGGAATTAGGGGTAGAGCCCTAATTATATGAATTGGGGTGGAGCCCTAATTATATTAGGCATACAGCATATTGTGGTAGTTTGCCATTGCTTTCCATGCCGCCTTTACTTCTGCCAAGTCTAGAAAGACTTAGCTACACATTTATACTGCTGGATGAACAGCAGGGCCCCCAAAAAATCCACTACCCAGCTGGGTTCAAACTCGGGCCACCTGCCAGGCTGTCAGCTGCTCTATCTACTAAGCTACCGTAAATTATTAAACAACGTGATGGCAAATGTGATTGTTCCATAAGAACTGGCTTCTTTGGTGAAACAGAATTTTCTCTATAAACTCACCTACCCACCTGTTCATGAATAGTTTGCCTAAGAGCCTGCTCAACTTATGATATAAATTATTATCTAGTCCAGCTTTCTAGTCACTGACTGACTTTTCCATTGCTCCTTTAATTTTAAATACGGAGAGGGTGTTAATACATTACCAGGGCAAATTAAATGTACATGACATGTAAAATTAGACTCCTATGTCTCCAACTCCACCCACCTGAGCACTTGTAGTGTCACCAGAGGAAAGCTTGGGCTTTCTGTTATTTATTCTTACACAATAGAGCCGACTCCCTACTCATGATAAAAAGGCATTTGGCTTGCACAGTTCTGCTATCCTTTTATTGTTTTGGGGCCAGGTGGCCATTTTAACAAAGGGGTGAGTTATGTGAATAACATAGATAAATGATTGATACGTGTCTTGTTTGCTGGCCATCAAGGCTCTCTGTAGGCCCTGTAATTGAGCCATAGTTAATTGACAGTTTTGATAAGATCCATTGCTCGGACATTTTATGTGCTTTGCCTACAGCATTGTTATGAAAAGAGATTGGGGATAAGGCCTATGCCATTGGCCAAACATTAAAAGAGAGACAAGTGATTGTCAGCTAAGAGACAACCACTCCTTATTCAACTATGAATTTAGTATGTCCTTGGCTTTTCTCCCCATGACATGATTGGCTGAGTCAATAACCAATTACTCACAACAATGACGCTTTTGTTTTATCATGCTTTTAGAAATTGCCCTACTGTTACTGTCTACATCAGTAAAATTACGATTATGCTCCAGGAACTTGATATAGCTTAACCCAAGAGAAGCGGAATATAATACTAAGACCACCTTAGCCAGCGCGGCTTTGAAGTCAGAACACTTATGTCACGCTCGGGGATGGCTGCACAGGCCACCCCAAAGTTACAAATCATGACGCAACGCCACCTTCCGAGCGAGCTCTGGCGAAGGTGCGACAGGTAACCCGTGGGTGTGATAATCATTTTATGGCAGTCTCAATAGGAAAGCTTTTTCGCATTACAAAATTCTGTATTTCGTATGGGGAAATCTAATAGGTCTATACTTTATGTAGTGAAGTAAGATAAATTGTATTTAAAAATGACTAATACATAACATTTATTTGTTAAACGCACTGAATGTTCTGGGATGCTTTTCATAGCCATCCCTTTGCTAACCTGTCTCCTGTCAGCACGTGGTCTGGATTGAGTTCTTGTTATGTATTACACAAACACATTCAAACATACATAAATCTAAAAAACCCATACTCTTATCCTTTCTAAAGAGAAAAATGCATTTTGGGTCTCCATCTGTGTCATCTCTACACCTTTTCAAACAAGAACAAACTGACTACTGTACTGCCACGCTCTCTCCACTCCCCACGTGTCTCCTAAGACTTGCCTGATCATTCCTCCCCCCCCCCCCACTAGTTTCCATCCTAAATCAAAACTGGTCTTTCTATTACCCTTATCTTCCTTTATTCTTGATATTATGTTCCCATCTCCCTTTCTTGTATCTATACGATACTCTTATCCCCACCCTCACTTGAGCTCTGTTCCTATCACAACCTCGTAGGGCCTAATGCTCTCAAACAGCCACGTGTTCGTGGCGACCTAATGCAATAGGTGAGATATCTAACATCAAGTTGTGAAGGCTGTTTATACTTCCCCACATTGAAAAACAGATGCCCCAATCATTGGAAGAAAGGGACTGATACCGGCCATTGTAAAGACACAAGAGAAGGG
>JAOWAY010368742.1:0-15063 GCA_028565895.1 Goniobranchus geometricus | reverse complement strand
TAGATCTAGATTCTTGATCTACATCTTTAGGGTGTATTAATAATTGATCTAATCTAGATCTAGATATCTAGGAAAAAACAGTTCGGCATGCGCCTCATTTTATCATTAGATCTAGATCTAAAACAATTTACTTTTCACATTTCCATATACAGGTACTAAATTTGAATGTGCTCAAGTTTTAATTTTGAATCATCCTTAGAAATAGATCTTTTAAGCACTTTCTATTGATTTGTGCAAACAGTAGATTGCGCAACACATTTGTGGATATCCATGGAATACGCAATAATCCATTGATTTATCAGCCCACGCTTAGGACGAGCAGTTTTTCCTTTCAATTCAGTTTCTACACTTCCATATAGATCTAAATGAAAGTTTGAATGAGCTCAATTGTTTTAATTTAAAATCATCCGTAGAAATAAATGTTAGGTGCATTCAGTCGATTTGAACAAACACTGAATTGCGCAACACATTTTGTGGATATCCATGGAATGTGCAACAATCCATCGATCTATCAGCCCACACATGGGACAGGCGCTTTTTCCTTTCAACTCAGATTTGACTTTTCCATATTATAGACCTAAATGAAAATTTGAATGATCTCAATTTTATTATTAACTAGCATCCAACAATTTGTTTATGATTTGATGGGTTACGTTTTTGAATCAAGATCCAGATCCAGATTTGAATTTAGAATTCTACAAGGAAATGGATCTCTTGAATACTTGTGACCCCAGTCACCTTAATTATAATTGAAAATTTATTAAATTTCTAAGCTTACTTCTTTTGAATTCATCGTAATAAACGTTTCACATAGGTCTTGATCTAAATTAGAATTAATAGATTCTAGATTTCTAGAAGAAAGTTCTAGGAAGAAACGGTACCGCATACTCTTTTCTTACAAAATGATTGAGATGGATCTAATAATTCTAGAAATGTAGGGGAAAATGAACTTACACCTGCAATGTTGTCTTCGCTGAAGTGCTACTTTGATAGGCTCTAGGTAAAATATGTATGTGTTTCTTTTGCTGTTTTCAGTTATTTTCTCATTCTAAAACTTCTCTAATCATTATTCTTCCGTTTGTAAAACGGGTACTTTTACTAGTACTAGTAACAACAATGACAATAATGTTGGCAATAACATCAACAATGATAATATAATAATAAAATATATAAGGATATTGATAATAATGATAGTAATACAAAAAACTACGGAAACAATAATAACAATAATATGCATAGTAAAATAATGATAATAACAACAATAACAATAATGCTGGCAATAACATCAACAACGATATTATAATAATAATAATAATAATAATGATGATGATGAAACGGTAGTAGTCACGTTGTGTTATTGCTACTGCTACTGTTGTGCTGACGGCAAGGCCTACGATTACTACACATAGCACTAGCGCAATACATTGTTGCCTGTTTCCTAATTAAAAAAGCCTCTGCTACTGGGTCGCACGAATTGTGATACACACTATGCTACGTGCGGTATGTATTTTAAAATTTTAAAATATATTGATATATAAGTAGATCTAATACTTGCTGCAGAAATGTATTTATGATAACTAAGTGTTCGCAATGGCAATACTGTTCCACAGCAGGGTATTGTGGATGAAACAGTGTTGTCTATATAGAACAGGGTGTTGCGAACAATCAAATTTGTCTATTCGCAACAGGGTTGCAAATAACGACAACCCCTGGGAAAACCTGTCACTTTGTGAAAATTTCGGAAATTGTGATATTGACACTAGCATGTGGATGAGAAGTTGCTGAACTTTTTGCTTTAAAATTTTATAAGATAGCTCCATTAGGAACGAAGTTATGGCTTTTTTTGTGAACGAAAGAAAACTAGAGACTGAGAAAATTGAGTTGAAAGTTTATACAAGGTTTATTGAGACAATAACATGATTTTTTTTCTTATTGTAAGTGGTTCTTTCATTTCTTGAACATGTTTACTCTACATGTAAAGTAAAATTTACATTTAGAGATAAATTGTACCAGTAAGTAATAATCCTTTCGAGCCAAAGTGGCTCATAAAGTAGGAACTTTCCCCATTTTCTGTAGCATAAATCAGACGGTGACAGATTTTATCCATTACTCGCTGAATATGATGCTAGTCTATTGCAGAGTGTTTTTGCTGCCAAAGCCTTCGGTAAATTTTTCTTGCTGAAGGAAAAACCCCATGTCTCCACAGATATTGATAATCTATATGGATTTCATCAAACATAAGCCAAAGTGTTAAAATAGAAGATATAAATTATAAACTAGCTAGCCTATTGTATGACTGGACTTGAACTCTCCTTAATTTATCACTAACATTATTTGTAAAAGGGTAGCGTTAATTGTCACCGAGTGGCGCTGTGACAATTAATAAAATGTTAAATGCCACAGAGTGACTCTGTGCTGTAGCAATAACAAATAGACCTTGATAGGCTTGTCATACTATAATTACTATTACTATGATTTCATATCAGACCGTAGTTTGTAACTAAACATACTAACTAATAGTAATAGTTACTAAAACTACATGCAGAGTCACTCTGTGGCAATAAAAATTTCATTAGAATGTTAATTGCCACAGAGTGGCTGTGTGACCATTAACGAAATGGAGTACCGTATCTAGTAGCCTAAATTTGTTGTATCAAACATTGGTATGTAACTAAACATACCAACTAATATGCATGTAAGCCTACCATAGTGCATTTAAGGCTAATTTTCTTCTGACTGTCTGACCACAACGCATTTTATACTTAGAGAGAGAGACAGAGAGAGCGAGACTTGTTTTCATTGTTCTGTGTTGCTGCCTGTTAAAGGGGTAAAATGTTAATTGATAATCTTAAACATTATTTTCAGTCAGGAAGAGTTCTTATTTCACCCTGTGGCAATTAACGGTTCATTAATTGTCACAGCATCGCTATGTGACAACTGACACTACCTTTTAAAAATAGCATTGCTATTACTGTTATAGCAGTAGTCAGTCTCGACCTGCCTACAGTTCCTGATATTTGGACTTGTTCCAGGAAAAGGTTCCATAAGGATCACCATTGTGGAAATATGGAAACAATAATTTGCATTTCTGATACCAAGACTTTTGGGTAGAGGATGCAGTGGTAATGATAATAACCCCCTTAGCACTGTAATTGAAGGGAAATTTATTTTGTGAGAGAATTTTCACAGCAGTGCTTTTTGTGCTTAGGAATATCTGTCAAAAACAGCCACCTTGCACAGTGCATAAAAACCCACCCTCTATTTGAATCTGTTTCAGACTGTCGCAGGCCTTAGTGTGCTGTCCTTTATACATTCAGTGATGTCATTTTCAAGTTTAAGGCTAGGTTAAAAATCCCTCATGAATGAACCATGGCACCTCGTTGGTAAAGAGGTGGTTCATTTTCACTGTGCCTTTTTTCAAAACATTATAATTCAGGAGAGTATGAAGTGGAACCATCTGCCCCCTCTCCGGGAAACCAGGAAACTTCCTTGTTTTTAGCTTTTTTCGGCATTTTAATTCTGTGTGTAACAGTTTTTTTTCCTTTCTTTAATTTTATAGAATCCTCCTTGACAGACAACGTAATGATATGAAATAATAACCTACCTGACGTAACCTGGAGAGGCTAAACAATTGAGCGCTATCTATATAAATATGACATTAACCAGTTGTTTCTTGATGTGACACAGGATTTAGGCTTTCATTAGATGGTTGAGGAAGGCGTGCGCCCATAAGTGAGACCAGAGCTTTTATTTATCAACCAACAAACCTGATTCAAAAGGTGAAAGTGGAACCAAGTCTGAGCAACCGCAACATTGTTATGGTAGAATCCAGTGTTCAACTTTACAGACAGAAAAAACAGAAGAGAAAATGATCCTCTGGAAGCAGGCAAACAGGAATTTTATGAAAAAGAAACAATCGAATGTTGCAATCTTGTTTTACAAGACCGCAATTGAACAGAAAACATAAACAAAATATGGGAAGTGGGATGACAAACTTGCTCATCATACTTAATGAGATCATTCTGACAAAAACCATGATGAGAAATCCTGGCAAGCCATGGATAATCACAAAACTGAAAATTACATTGAGAAGGAAGGAAAGGTGGTCCAAGTAATGAAGAGCATTTTTCCAAAACTCAGTAAGTCCATTGATGATGAAAAATTCATTCTTGTCTTGTTCAGCAAGACTCAAGAAAAAGTCATCAAAAGGGGCTTAGAAAACTTCACTGAGACAAGAATATCTATGTGATAATTTTTTTTTCTCAAATTCATCTCTGCTTTCTAAAGCAGCTGACCTTTCTGGAAAAACATCATGAAATTGTGAATTTGGGACATACTGAGTTTTTGAAAAATGCTCTTCAAATATAAATCATGTCCAACTGTAACAATCAAAGAATCCAATAGGCTCTAGCCATTCCAAATGTTGTCCTCAAAGTTATTCATAAAGAATTTGAATGTCATTCAATATTTTTGCCTCCTTTTTTTTTTTTTTTTTTGTATGACACAAAAAGATATTTTCTGAAACTTATTATCCTGCTAAATACCTAGGAGTTATGTTCAGTGGAGAGAACAAAACAATGCTTTTTGAGAATGAAAATGATGTCATTGGTTTGGCTTTTTGAAACGCAACAACACCATTTTACAATTTCACATAGATCTAAAGCCAATGAAAGAAAAGTAAACCATTGTAATACCTATTACAGAACATGGTCATCTTGACTGGGATCCTTGTCTTGAAAATTGAATAGAAAGACTGGGAAAAGTACCATAATTTTCCCTTGGGCAAAGTTTGGTACTCCGTAATGCGGATGTGCAGGAGCACAGAGCCCCTTTCAACCTAACTCAAGAATTGAGCTGCAGTTATATCAGGACCCATCCCGCTTTTTATCAGCAGGTAGAAAGATGCGACTTGATCACAACCAGATCATCAGAGAATTATAAATAAAAAAATGTTGGGGGCCTACCAAAGAAGTCATATGAATTATAACTAAACATGACACAATTACAACAGGTTTAGGATTAAGGTAGAATAAAAGTCACATAATGTATGACTGGATCAATATCTTATGGGTTCATCAAAACCAGGCGATCAAACAATCAAATTTGCACCCCACCAATATCCAGAATTGAAGGCCATACATTCTATTTTAAGCCATATACATAATGTACTGTACTATAGAACTGTGGAGCAAAACACCACTTTCTCTCAAATGCAGCAGAATAATGGACGACTTTGGAAATGCCCAGCATTCAACTACTGGATGACAACAAATTTGGAAAATGCAATCAAACATGTACTTCTACAGCAATACTCCATAAAATCAAGCCAGTCAGCATACATACATGAAGAAGAAGAAGAAAAACACGGAAAGTTTTGTTGAACCAATGGAGAGTGAATTGAAAGGGTTGTTCTTTTTATTCCTGGGCTGGATTTCATATTTAAGACGAAAACTAGCATTGTCAGTGGAAGGTGTCAAGAAGAAAAAAATTTATCTTCCTTTTTTTCTTTCAATTTTTTATGTACTGATTTTTTGGACATAATTTGCATGCATAAATTTTCTTCATTTGAGACTTGACAGTGACAACTTTGAACAATGTTGAAGAATTTATTGTTTTCTTGTGTGTGTAACAAGGAAATCAATGTTCAAACCACTCCTCAAACAGATACGTTTATTTACTTACAGATTGAATAAACCTCAAAGATGGCGCACAAGTCAAAAGGAAATTTGGATGGTGAAGATGTGTCTACTTTGCGCACTCCTATTCAGCTTCAAGGCAAGACTGTTGAACAAATTCTTAACGGCGTTCACTATGGTACTCCTGAACTTCAAAGCCTGCTGCTTGACGAGTGTGACATTATCCTTGAATGCAAAGTGTGTCGTGCTCTGTTTCGAGACCTTCCAAATCTCATATCCCATAAACGAAGATATTGTACCAAATCTGCCACTGAAAATAATCATATTGCTATCTCAAAGATACCAGATGAAAAGGTTTATGTTATTCAACCAGAGGCGCCAGAGTCGTCCAAACCAAAAGTGTCTCGAGTTACTCGAAAATCCAAACCAAGTTTAGATGAAACAATCTCTCGTCTTCAGTCAGGTGAATTAGGCCATTCTCATGCATTCAAGGTATATTCTGATGCAGCTGATAAACTGCAGCGACAGAAGGAAGAAATGAAAGTTGCCACTATCAGAACCAGGACGATCCCCACAAATTCCAATGCTGTTTTCATCGATGTAAATATGGCTTCAGTCAACATTCATGAGCGTCCAGCAGTAAGCACAAGTACTTCATCAGGCTTCAACTCTTCGCGTGGCCATTCTGTTATCACCAGGAAAGCCAGAGAAAAACTCAATAACAGCAAAAATAAAAGCCCATCTAAAAGGGTTAAGGAAAGGATTTTGCGGAAAGATTGTAAAAATTCAGAAGAGCTTCAGAAAATTTTAATGAAAGAATTAAAAGAAATTCAGCATAAAGTCAAACAGAGGGCGCAAAGAAATAATCCACTTAAACAATCCACAGTCAAAGGGGATTCGACTAATGTGAAGATTCATAATTCTGAAACTGTTACTACTCCTTCTAAAAAAGTGGCTAAACCAAATGATAAAGAAAGTGTGTTGGAAGAGTTAGGTCTTGTTAAAAACTACAGACGAAAATCTACACCTTCAAAGGTAGACATTATGACTGACAGTGATACCCCAAACTCCAAAAAAGCAAATGTACAATCAACAGAAAAGAAAAGCAAAGTCTTCAAAACTATCCCTGAAATGTCAATGTTAGAAGGGGTCAAATTAAACTCATCGAAAGCAACATACAAATTACGTCGAAAGTCTCTTATTTGTCAGAAATGTCATAAGATATTTAGCAGCAAGCAAAGCCTTGCTTTTCATAATAAGATAATTCATTCACCAAAAAAGACATTTTTCCCCTGTCTCTATTGCCCAAGTATATTCTACTATTTTTACGGTGTGACACGCCATCTAAAAATGAGTCATTCAAAGACCAATTCTGAGATAAATTCTCTTCGGAAACAACTTAGGGCCAAAGCGTATTCTAAAGTTCTACCTGAAGTAAATGAGCCGGACGTTGAAACCAGGGCTATTGGTTCACGTAAAGGCTTGAGGAATAAACAGGAAGCCTTCAGCAGTGAAACTTCTCCTGGGTCTTCCTACATCTTGCACTCTGTTAAAAAGGTGGGCAAAAAGCTTTCAGCTAAGAAAGATGCCTTAAGCTCTGAAGCCCAAGACTCACCTGTGAAAGATGAGTCAAGAAGTAGCCCTGACAAAGGGAGAAATGGAAATTTTGGCTGTGATTCCAATGTTAAAAGTCCAGTAGTGAAAAAAGAAGTTGAACGGTCGTCAAATAGACGCTCACATTTTAGCTCCCCACAAGGCATTTGCTCTCTGGTGAATTCTACCAAACGCAGAACATCGGAATGTGAAAGTAAAAAGTTACCCATGGCTTTAACCGCACCCTCACCAGTGAAGAAAACCCTCGTACATACTTGCAAAAAATGCCGCAGGGTTTTTGGAAGAATTTTGACCTACAAAAACCATATCAAAGTATGCCAGGGTAAATCAAATTCTTTGGCTCGTGGAAGACGCAGGCAAAGACCTAGCAAGAAATTAATACAGAAAGATAGGCTTAAAAGTACAGCAGTTTCACTAAGAAATCAGAAAGAAGCCTTGTCACTTAGAGGTAGGAAGGTGGTCAGAGCTGAGAAAACCCCTCCACTTTTAAGTTTTAAAATGTCCATCTCATCCAAAACAGCAACAGCAACATCAAATCAATCGACACGATCATCCAGCAGGGAGACTGTTGAATCTGAACGTTTGGGTCGACAGCTTGAATCAGAAGCTGAAGTTGTGAATCACAAAAATTTGGACACTGGTGTACATCTTAGGGACTCAAAATCCCGTTCTAGCTCAGTGCCAAGAAGCACATCAAAATCACTTGACACTACCCCTTTAATTAAGTCAGAAAGGAAAGAATCTAGGACCCCTGAAAGACAGGCCCCTCAAAGTCATGACAGACAAGTGAAATATGAGGAAAAAGCTACCAAGGGGCCATCAAAAGACAAGATAAGTCCTGTGATCTTGAAGGATGAGAAAACCATTTTGCATGTTGATGGATCAGACAGCTGTACTTCTACTACACCCAAAGCAGGAATCCCCCTGGAGATTGCCAGTGAAAGTCAACACACAAATTTAGCACAAGTGCAGAAAGATACCACTACTGATTTACAGGCTGGCAAGGCTGAGAGTGTTTCAATGACTTCAAAAGGAGTGAAAGGGCTTTCACCATCAGTCTCTGAAAATTTTATAGCAAAATTAAGATCTGTTGCTCCTGATCTCTGTAAAGACCATAGAGCCAATTCTGTAGAGAGAGATATGCGCAGTAAAATATCCCATCTCATTCCCCGTGCCTCAGGAAATGAAATCTCTCCTCCAGACAAGGACTTGAGCACTACTAAACCTTCCATTTCACCTGTAACTGACCGTCCGAGGAGGAAACGCAAAGTTCCCACCCGAAATATTGATGCAGTTGAAATGTTTTCAAAAATTCATAACCCGGAAAAAGATGGCCCACCATCTAAGAAACGCACCATGTGCCAAGGGGTTGGTGTGATAACTGGCAAAGTTCCTAAAGGAAGACCCCCTCCTAACACAAAAGAGGCCGGTGGTGTGAAATCGCAGACAACGGAGGTGAAAGCTAAAAGGGAACCAAGAGACGAGGATATGCAGGATGAGATGGAAGACATAAAGGAGGGGCGGCTTACCAAAAGCAGGTCTAGAATTTTTGTACTTGGCAGGAGCAAACCCAGGGGTAGAAAGCATCTCCTTTCATATGACAATGCCAGGGTGGATAAATTGATAGACATACAGAATTCTAAATGTCTTGTGTGTGGTGAGTACTGTTCTCGGATATTCAATTTGCGAAGACATGTCATTCGTATTCACCTGCAATGGAGTAGATATCAGTGTAAACTCTGCAGATTTTCCAGCTTTGACAGGTCTGAATGCACCACCCATATCGTTCGCAATCACCGTAGAGCCATCAATACAGAAGACACATATGTTGTCAATTCTTGTATAACAGACTTGGCCAAACAGGGATCACAAGCAATGACCAAGAAGAAAAATCAAACATTACGTGATAAGAAGAGCAGACAACAGTACAAAGAAAGCAATATATATGCACGGCCCAATGTGAGGAAAATGCCACGTCTGGCAGAAAGGACATTAATACAAGAACGGGGACAGTCCTCTGATTCATCCAGTAGCAGCTCTCCTCAATATAATCAGAAATCAGATGATAATGGACCCTCAGCATTAAAAACTAAGACTTTGCGACATGTAAAGATGGCTGACACAATAAAGGATGTTTCTGAAAACTGCAACCCGCTAAAAAAACCTTCTCTTCCATTTAACATCTCCACAAGAAATTCTCCCCGGATGTTTGATACACGGCCCTTCAAGACTCAAGAAAACGCATCACCTGACACACAAGGAGAGGTTCTCCACACCAGAAAGGGTATGTACAGTAAAACAGTTCCTGCCATGTCTTACAAAGGAAAATCAAATTCAGAGGAGATTGTTGAAAGTGGCAGCTCAGCTGGACAAAAAGAGGATGATGCAAGTGTTGAGGAGAAATCAATTTTGAAAAAAGAGACTAATAATGAAATCAATTCCCTCCCAAACCACAACATTTTTGATAAGATGGGACTTGTTGACATTCCAGAAAACAATGATAGAGAGAAGAAAGAAAATGAAGGCAAAATTGTAGAAATAAATTTAGGGGTTAGCATGTTGCCAAGTGAAGACCAAGGTAAGGTAACCTCAAAAACCAGCTCACAAGAGTGCGAAGAAAATATGACAAGATTGACTGATGCTGATAATGAAACTTGTGCTTCAAAGACATCACAGTCAACGTCTGCTTATGCAAATGATGAATCATTGTCTTGCCCTTCCTCATCTTCCGTAATGGAAGCTAAAATCAGGAATATAAAGGAGAGTAACAAAGACCTTCTTGCTTCCCCTATTACTGTATCAGATCCATCAGGCAGTCCAAATATGATTCGAATAAGCCCCTCTTATGTTGTTATCAAATCAGCTAGATTACCACCAACATCTCTTGTTGGAACCTCCAGCAGTGCAATGAAAACATTGAATTTCTCAAATGATATAGCTGGTTCCTTAACAGTTAACACACCCAGTGCCAATTCCATTGGTTTATCTAATTCTGCTGAGGCTCAACAGACAAAGTCAACATCTTTAGACGGTGTAGGTTGTGACAGTAATCAGTCTTCGCAGGCATCATCAATTCCACCTTCAGAACAAATTTTGTTAAACTCCAAAAGTGCACAGATTGATTAAGAATATAGCTTTTTTCTGCTTTTTGATTTAAAATTTCAGATGGCTTGTATGACTCATTTTGTATTGAAATGTACCATACTAAATAGGAAGAAAATGATTTACTGTACTGGTGCTTTTGCATCGATGATAAGTTAAAAAGCTTGGTACGTCATCAGTTCTCCTTATTCCAGTTGAGTTTGCATGTGTCTGAACATGTAGGCCATATATAAGTATATGTGTGTGTCAGTGAAAGTGACTCGAAAGCAAGCAGCAGTTTCATGAAATTTCATGTCTTGGTATAATTATTCTCTCTGTTTTCCATAAAGACATAAAGGACAACATGTTATACCTATTAAGTTAATATAATATGCCTTGTAATTCTGTCTCTCACTGGCCACTATTACTTGTTAGTCTGTGTGGGTTCTGGGTTTCTCAGTAATAGGATGTAGAGTTATTGATTGCCAGATCTCCATATATACATTTAGAGGACTATTATGGGTTAGAATGAGGGAGCTGTTTCTCTCTTCTGTCTTCCATTTTCTAAAACTTCACAGTAAGGCTCTTTTTTCTTCTTCTTCAAATCGTATCTTTAGCTCAAAATAATGTTGAGATTTATCAGTCGGATTCATAGACATTTCCCTCGATTAGTTACTTATATTCATTTCTCTGTTCGGATTCCATCTTTTAAAAATTATTTTGCCTGTTAATTCACAAATCCGACCGTTATTGTTGGATGGGACCAGACCTGCAAGTGATGTTTGGTTATGTCAAAACGGGACATTCCGGTTCAAATCTTTTCCAAACCATTATGCATAATGTGTACAAAGTGATGTCCGGCCTTGACGATTTCAAATGGGAGCCAGCCGTCTCCCAAAAATCAGGATTTAAAAAATATCTTGAAGAAATATAAAATCTAAAGAAAAGTAAAAAGAAAACCTGCAAGGAAAAAATCATGACCGCCAGTTGACCCCAATCGTGCAGACCTGACACTTCCGGCAGTGACCTTCGTTGACGGCCAACTGCCTGACCTCGATTCTCGGTCTCACGGGTCAAGTCAAGGTCGCTTGAGTTTCAGGAAACCTGTGGCTTCTTGCTTATTCGTGGATTTCGTATGAACCGAGACACAAGCTCGAACAAGAAATCACTGGAAATCAGGTGGCGGGAAAAAAAGAGAAAAAAAAAGTTCTTCCGGTTCTTTGTGTTGGATTTTCAAGGGTTCATAGGCAATAGGGAAAGAAACCGTTAGGAAATGTCTGAGTGCAAACCTACTAACCGATCCGATGGCCTAATGGTAGTGTCCGCCTTGGAACCGGGATGTCAAGGGTTCGAACTCCAGCTCGGACTTTAGGAGAGGCAATTTAGCAACTGTCTCACTTGGCGCTCATTTTTAGCACAGTTCAAAGATTGGTTGGCCTGGTGTCAGGATACTGTGACTGGGTGAGTCATTCGAGCCGTGCTATACCTTACGGCTCATATGTGGCAGCACACATTTCAAAGTAGCGCCGTCACTGATATAACCTATGCTATTGAAAAGTGACGTTAAACCCACAAGATGAAGAAAGAAAGAAAGAAATAAGAAATAAAAATGCAAACCTTCTCGCTTCCTTTGTATTTAAGCCTTGCCAGGACAGAGGTAGAGCGTATTAATAAAACAAGGCAGACCATCTTAAGAGGACTAACTAAAGCTGAGTGAAACTCTATAAATTAGCTCGATCTTGGGATGCCAGAAACAAAGAGTGAGTAAGAGGTCATTCAGCGCTATGACAAGAAGGAAAAACTTTTCCCGTATCAGAGAGGATCATCTCAATTTCACTCATTTTATGCTCCTGCTGTGCGCAAACACCGCACCAACGCAATGGATATGACAAAATTATAAAAGTAGCAGATTTACCGCTATAGTCTTTGGGCAGGATACATTTGGTTCTTTCTCAGCACAAGATCACTCAAGGCCAAGCGCACTTCAAAGGTCATAATCCACCCAAATAAGAACAGAAACTGACAAGTGTGAAGCATAAAAATCAAGCATGTATGAAATTCTACAATACTTTTCTTCCCTTTCTTTCTCAGTCGACTGCAAATGAGCGTCACTCGGATGTCACTACGTGACTACGACTTCATCAAGGCCCTTGATCATCCGTCAAGCATACAAATGGGCTCGTATGCAGCTTGTTGGCAAATAGTTTCGCAGAAGAAGTTTGGGCTGTGAACTGAACTGTTCAAAATTGGAAGCTAAATTTGTGCCTGCCATTTATGAAAATTGTCATTACTTTCAAACACAAAGGCATGACAAAGAAGATTGAATTTGTTTTATGGGTCTCTTCGTTTTCTGAGGCTAAAGCCTTGAAAAAATATAATGCTGTATGTTGAAATTACAATTTTCTGAAACAACCACTTTCAGAATATAATATGGCTGTTTCCTGATAATAGCCCCTACTGTTTTGATGATAGGGCGTTTGGTCAAGTTTTGCCTCTGGTTTCTTTAGGCTTTTTGGCAAATACGGGCAGCTATTAAATTGTCTGATGTGCCGGATAAGCTGTTCCTAGGTTTCACCTGACAATATTATTTTCTGATTTAGGCAAGAGGAAGATCAATTTGAGGTGATTGAAGAAGAGGATTAGTATGAAGGTAATAATAAGGTATCTCGGCCTATGGTTTGCAGAAACGTCCCCTGTATGTTATAATATAATGCTACCAATATTTTCTATCTTTTCATCTTCCAGTCATTCCTGCTTGTGAAATTATTGAGGAATTAGAGGAGTCTCCATTCTGTAAGGATTCAGAGACATGTCGAGATACAGCCTTCCAACCAGAATGTCTCGGTAAGTACTGTAATAATGATAGGCTAAATTATCGATATGTTGTATAGCTTTATGATCTCAACCATCTTGTAGTCCTTATCTTTCTCTAAAGCCTGTAATATGAATGACTTGAATCTGAAAATTGAAATAGTAAAAGCAACCAATCAAGCAAACAAAAAATATTTATTTGACCAGCCTTTTGACATCCTTTGGCATTCTTCTCACGGTATGATTGTTCAGACTCAGAATCAATGCAGGTAAACTGGATCTGATGAATTTAATTCAAATTCGCTATGATTAGATCTTGTTGCCTTCCACTGTGCTACTGGAAGTCCCTCTTGTCTGAGCAAACCAGACCTCCTAAGGACCTTATCATTTTTCTTCTTCTTCACGTTTATCCCATTAGAGGTTGCCACATTAGTTCTTCTGTCCCCAGCTAGTCTTCTTTAACGCATCTTTGTCTTTTAAACCTACAGCAATCATATCTTTCTTAATTTCATTCTGATAAGTTCCCATCGGCATCCTCTTTTCCCCTTACTTAATGATGTCACCTTTAAGGTGCAGGCACAGTAGATCCACCTTCACCTCCTTGCTTCCCTTTTTTGGCAAACAACGATTTTAATCCACACAAAATATGTTCCCCGTGCTACGGTGAATTCTCTCACATTCCTCTTGGTTCACTCCTCCAATCCTTGCAAACAGTGAAGTATCGCCAACTAAGATCTTCTCTTAAATTTCACTCATCTTCATTCACTTTCATTCGCTAAATCTAAATTGTTTCTCCTGCTTTGGTTGTACTATCGAAGTGGTCACCTCAAATGTCCCATCCTTGCTGTGGTGGGGTGGCTTGCAAGCTTCTTTGACCCTCAGAGCTATGCCAGTGCGAGTGAAAGTTCCCGACAGGGTCACCCACGCTGGACAGATCAAAGGGTAGAGGCCAGACTAAATGTGGACAAGCATCCGCTACCTTTCGGACAATCATTGGCTTGATAAAGGCTAGCAGAGTAAACTGCACACAAACCAGCAGTAGGCAACGGGAAACCACTGCTGTACCTTTCCCGAGAAAAATCATGACAAAGCCTGTTTACAAATGTTCAGAAAACAGCGTTAAAAGGGTTCATGATTAATCTCTGAACACCTCGCTCGACAGGGATCGCCAAGGTCAGCGGGTGGCACCCGGTCATCATCCAGCTACTGTATGCAAAATCAAACCATCTACAAATCACAAGATAGCTTCTTGCTATGTCAGGACCCTCTATCAACAAGGAAAGTTAGAAAATGTAAAACAAGAAATGGATAGAATGTCAGTTGACATATTAGGTTTGTCAGAAGTTAGGTGGACAGGCAAGGGTATGATTAAAACGGAATAACAAAACAATGATTTACTCAGGTGGAGGAACTCACGAAAGAGGAGTAGGAATTTTGATTGATGACAAGATAGCAAAGAGCGTCAAAGGCTGGTGGGGTGTTTCCGATAGAGTGATTGTAGTTAAACTAGACGGAAAATCAATTTGATATTGGACTGATCCAAGTGTACGCGCCCAAGTGTACGCGCCCACTTCAACATGTACAGATGAAGAAAGAGACAATTTTTACGGAGATCTAGACAAAGCAATGAAGCAGCTAAAATCACAAAATGTAAAGATGGTCATGGGAGATTTCAATGCAAATGTGTTGAGGACATAGTTGGTCCTTGGGGCCAAGGCTCTAGGAGTGAACAGGGAGATCACCTCATAGACTGGTGTAGAAGAAATGATTTTTTTCATTTCGAAAACCTGGTACAAAAATCACTCGAGAAGAAGATATACATGGATTAGCCCAGGTGATCAAAGTAGAAACCAGATAGACTTCATACTAGTGCAAAAAAGATTTAGAAACTCTGTTAAATCAGCAAAAACAATGCCAGGAG